>JAINUG010000026.1:537500-660000 GCA_029706075.1 Aldrovandia affinis | reverse complement strand
ACATCTGACCGGAGCTCACTTATTTGAAGATTAGAGCTTCATGGAGAGATGACTCTGAGAAACTTCTGTAAGAAACACATCTGTCCAGTCTGCTATAGGCCTAGTTGTCCTATAATAGAATAGTACTATTGATAGATCCAAAGATGTACCAATCCTGGCTTCTTGGGACCTGTCAGATGTCAGACACTGCACAGGTGATGCTTGAATGTAACTGTACAGAGAACCATACCTTTTGGCATTTAAATCACACATGTTTAACTTTTAAGCTATTTAATGTGTGATGCGTTATAAAAGACACCCAGAGCCCCCAAAAGACCATATTTGTGGTAAAAATCTAGCCTGTCTGTCCTGTTCAATGAAGTAAAACCAATGGACTTGCCCTCATTACCTCAGGGTAACTAAACACCCCCAAACATCTGCAGTCTGTATTCTTGTACGAACACAGGCTTGTGTCTATACATTGCCTATAGTCTGCCACAGCCTAAAATTTACAGCTTGCCAACTCACACCATTACACAAGCCTTATTTATAGCCCAGCGCAGTAATGAGGAATGAGTACATCCATATGCTCTGGCCTTTTCCCTTACACACTTTCAGCCTGAGAACATGTGTGCTTCATGCGCACGGGAGCTCCAGGTGTGGTCTTCTCTTGTCCCGTCTGTGACTCACTCACACCTGGTTCTCTAATCTCCCACACCACTGCTGCCCCGTCACAAGGGTGCACCATTAACTCAGCGAGTGGCCATGCTTTCACCTGCCCCACGGCTGGAGTAGTCCGTCGATCTATCCCTTCCACGTTACTCTCCTCCGGCCACCTTCTCCATGGGGTCAGAGGTCAGAGTGTTGAAGATCTCACTGGTACAGGACCCCTGTATTGTGTTGAAAGATTGTGCCCAGTTAACAAGCACATTTTTTCAATGGGTAATAGAACATTAAAGGCTGGGAACATCTCTAGAAGGGCTCATCTCATTCCAGGGGAATTGATGTCCAAATTGTAATATCACTGTGAGGGGTATGTCAGTGAGGTAACGTTGTGCAACGTTAGGCTCTGACATATCAATTTTCAGGAGAGAGGGAGAGAGAGAGAGAGAGAGAGAGAGAGAGAGAGAGAGAGAGAGAGAGAGAGAGAGAGATAGAGAGAGAGAGAGAGAGAGAGAGAGAGAGAGAGAGAGAGAGAGAGAGAGAGAGAGAGAGAGAGAGAGAGAGAGAGAGAGAGAGAGAGAGAGAGAGAGAGAGAGAGAGAGAGAGAGAGAGAGAGAGAGAGAGAGAGAGAGAGAGAGAGAGAGAGAGAGAGAGAGAGAGAGAGAGATATGGGCCTCAGCCAACAAATCTGACTGAACTGAGTGCCACTTACTTAGCTAATCAATGAGTTATTATCTACCGGGCAACCTGTTTTGTCACTCTGTATCTGCATGTGCGTGTCCTCAGAATGTGCTGTGACTGAACCAATAAGCCTGCAGCTCTCCCTCTGGTGATGCTGAGGCACTGCAGCTGTCAGCCTCTGTCCCCACACTGCTGCTCACTACCCCAGTACTCCACACTGCTGCTCACTACCCCAGTACTCCACACTGCTGCTCACTACCCCAATACTCCACACTGCTGCCCACTACCCCAGTACTCCACACTGCTGCTCACTACCCCAGTACTCCACACTGCTGCTCACTACCCCAGTACTCCACACTGCTGCTCACTACCCCAGTACTCCACACTGCTGCTCACTACCCCAATACTCCACACTGCTGCTCACTACCCCAGTACTCCACACTGCTGCCCACTACCCCAGTACTCCACACTGCTGCTCACTACCCCAGTACTCCACACTGCTGCTCACTACCCCAATACTCCACACTGCTGCTCACTACCCCAGTACTCCACACTGCTGCTCACTACCCCAGTACTCTACACTGCTGCTCACTACCCCAGTACTCCACACTGCTGCTCACTACCCCAGTACTCCACACTGCTGCTCACTACCCCAGTACTCCACACTGCTGCCCACTACCCCAATACTCCACACTGCTGCTCACTACCCCAGTACTCTACACTGCTGCTCACTACTACACTCTGCTACCCACTACTCCAGACCACTGCCTACTACTCCACATAACTACCCACTACTCCATACTCCTACTCCATACTGCTGCCCTTATGGCTCACAAGGGGAGCATCACAAATGCTGGGTATGATACTAGAAACATAAAACCTTTTAGCCCTCACATGCGAGTGAGAGAGAGAAACCACCGCTGACTGATGAGTCCAAATTGAAAAGTGCATTTATGCCTCTTTCTCTCACTGGCAGTTACATTATGCGCTTTATTTCCGATTATGAAAAATAGAACCCCATGGGGCAAATTATCGAGACGTTCTGAGAAATGTTGACTCAAATTACAGGAATCGCAGGCGTTGTGCAGAAAGTGATGTTTAAACAGCCATCTGGAGATTGAAGAGAGTAGGACCCGATTCTCGTAAAGCGTTTGGAAAGTGTCAAGCAATTGTAACCAGATTTCGTAACTTCCAGAAGCATGAAAGTAGGATTGAAAGAATATGGAGCAAACTGGATACAGAGATGCGTTCAACTGCACGAAATTCACATGGCGAAGCATTGTAGGGCCACATGTTTGAAACATCTCAATTCAAATGCAACAGCTCTTGACAAGTAGATGGAGAACAAGCACTTTCATTTAATGACTGGGAATTTCCTCTTCTCTGCCTCACAGCCCTGTCATGTACTCCACTCCCTAATTCAGCTCCCCTCCCAATTCCCCAGACTCCGTCTAATTACCTCCTCTGCTCAGTAAGTGATGGGATTAATTAACCAAATCTAGATCATCGTAGCAAAGGGGCTATGCAGTGACAATGGGATGATAAGGGCGTACACTCTTTTATCCGGCATCGGGCAAGAGGGCTGAAACGAGCATGGAAACACACG
Source organism: Aldrovandia affinis (assembly GCA_029706075.1). Taxonomy (NCBI): domain Eukaryota; kingdom Metazoa; phylum Chordata; class Actinopteri; order Notacanthiformes; family Halosauridae; genus Aldrovandia; species Aldrovandia affinis. Next base: position 657,071 of record JAINUG010000026.1, on the reverse strand, counting down.
CTGGAGAGCACGGCTGTATAATGCAGGCACAGTGTAATCATAATCAATCCATAATCATAAACAAGAGTTACAGGGCTTACATTGGTACATACTGTATTTTCAGTTCATGCAGTCGGTTATTTCAAATGCAAGGGCTGAGATCCAAAAGTTCTCTGTACACATTAAAGATTTAGATGAAGTTACACTTTCTGTAGTGATGCAGAAATATTTTACCTCTATTGTATTGTCACATATGGCAAAGTTGGGAGTAATTTTGCTTTGTGTTGGTCGTTTTTTTTTTGTACGTTGTCGAAGGGTGGAAGGACTATGGTTTTTCATTTTCCCAGTCACTTTATAACAGTGATTCACTGTTGGCAGAATAAACCAGAGCCTCCTCCATACAGAGTGCTGAGTTAGTCAGCACCATGAAGGGGAAGATACCAGGATGCATCATGCAGAGGATTCACCCAGCCAGCACAGTGAAGGGGAGAATTATGGGTAAAATCACATGGAAGACAAAAACACATGGAGTCCACCGAAGAAACTGGATGAAGTCACATTTCAATCAGATATCTCCTCTCACTGAGCCATTAGGAATGAATGGAGGCAGTCCATTGTTTTCAAACCTTTAAAGCTTTCAAACCAGTTCGCCATTAAAATGGACACCAGTGTTGGTCATTTTGAGTGACACAAAACGCAAATAAAACATCATGAAAAAATTCGATTTTTCTGAAAGAAAGTGATTTATTCACATGTACCACACGATATACAGGTGACTGCCAAATAAAAGAAACACCAACATAAAGTGTATTAATGGGGCGTTGGGCCATCACAAGCCACCAGAACAGCTTCAGTGCACCTTGGCATACTTTCTACAAGTGTCTGGACCTCTATTGGAGCGATGCAACATCATTCTTTTACAATAAATTCCATCATTTGGTGTAGTTGATGGCAGTATAAAACGCTGTTTCAGGCACCTTTCCAGAATCTCCCATAAGTCTTCAATTGGGTTGAGATCTGCTGACTAAGATGGCCATGGCATATGGTTGACATCATTTCCATGCTCGTAAAACCATTCAGTGACCACTCGTGCCCTGTGGATGGAGCATTGTCATCCAGGAAAAGACCACTCCCATCAGGATAAAAGTGCTTCACCATAGGATGAAGATGATCACGCAGAATGGATTTGTATTTATTGCCATTTACCTGTCCCTCTAAGGGGTTGAGTGGACCTAAAACCATGCCGGGAAAATGCACCCACACCATAACAGTGCCACCAGAACCCTTAATTTACTCGTGTTTACTTTATTTTGCCAGTTACCTGTAGTACGTATGCACAGCTTGGGCTGACTATTTTTCCTGAATGTTCATTTCTTCTTCGTATTCAATTAAGGAAACAATACCAAGGAAAATCACACAGAGAACCCACCAGACCAGCACAATGACTGGGACAGTTCTATGGAAAATCCTTGGATGTCATCAGTACACTGAGAGACCTGGCTGAGAATCAACCTCCTGACACACAAGACCACACGCAAGACAGAGCAATGGGGGAAAAGAACAAAAAACGAGAGGGAATTTAGCAGCAGAAGAAACGTTGATGCTGGATGCCCTGTGAGTACAAGGAAATGATTGAAAAGCATATGAACCGTCTCCCTCCATCTCTCTCTCCCTGGCTCTGTCTGTCTGTGTAATTAGCAACATGTCAAAGGCAGGGCTGGCTGGCCTATCGCGATGAGGACTCCCAGGAGCCGAATGATTGGACACGGCGCTGGCAATGAGGAGAGCACCTCCCTGTACGCCACCTAGTGCACGGATCCAAAAGACCTCTCTTCTCCTCTGTCTATCCTCTCTGTTCATCTCTCCCCTCTGTCTACACCCCTTCTTCTGGTGAGAAATCCTTCCTACTGAAGTGGCATAGTGTGGATTAGTGTAGTGTAAAGTAGCGGTGTATCGTAGTGTAGTGACACATGAGGTACAGTACCCAAAGCTGACCGTCACTTTTGGCACAGTCCTCCGTTAACACTCAGCACGCCATGTTGACCATGAGTACAATATGAATTTCAGGCACCATGCAAGACTACACCTATCTTACACCCATAATGTGTCCCATAACTCCCAAAACTCGTGTCATAACTGGATACATTCCAGAAAATCACCTGGTCCAAGGCTATAATAATACAGAGCACTGCCCTAGCCAGGACTTAAACCCACACCCATCTGATTGTGAGTCTATCGCCAGCGCTACAGACAGGGAGAGGGAGTTTCAGATCTGGAGGGTTGTAGGGCTGGCCAGAGGACCATGGAGTCTACTGGTTTTCATTCTCATTTAGATGTTTAGATGTTTTAGTGAAATCACTTTACAAATGAAAACAACTCACCATGGGGTTCTGGGTGTCAATATTTTATTAAATGCAAGGTAAGTCTGATTTCCCCATCCCAGCTGTAAAGGGATTATTTATGAAGCATTAACGGCCCCCTTCAAGTCGATTTAAGAAGGTAATAATGCTATAAACATTTTTCTTACTAATGTACAGAATCTATTGTTGTTTTCCTATTAAAACCACATCTGCTTAGATGTTTGACCGATAACAATTTAACTGCGGTATAAATGTGAGATGAAACACCTCTCTGAGGAGTGTGAGGTCACAGGTCACAGGAGCTGTGGCTTGTGGGCTTGTGTTGTGGCTCCTGGTTGGACATTGTTTTTTTCACCATATCAAACGTCTTCACCTATTCAGAGGTGACACAATTAACTCTCTCTCTCCTCACAAACAGACACACACTTGTATCAAACACACACACGCACACACACATACAATAACACATGCAAACATGCATAGAGTATGCACACACACACACACACACACACACACACACAGTCACACATGGGTATGCTGACGGTGCTGGCTGTCACACCCCCCCACCCACCTTCTCTCCTGCCCCTACTCTCACATCCACAGGGGGCCAATTATCCTGTTCTACACGCTCGGTCGATTCACACCCCTCTGTCTGTGTCCTGCAGCGAGAGAGAGACAGACAGAGACGGAGAGAGACAGAGAGGAGGACCCCAGGGTCAGTGTGTTACTGAGAGTAAACACACAAACCCACTGCTGACACTCTCATCACTTGTCATCACTTAACTACAGTAGCTTGCAATACCTTGACAAGGGCTTCTACGGTATCTGTGTGTATGTGTAAGTGGGGTGAATATTAGCACACTGTAAATAATTGAGCATGTTCCACGTTTCCATCTTGTCTGTGTGTATGAATTCTGTGTGCACCCAACTGAGTTCAGATAAAACTTCTCTTTTTTGCAGATTGCAGCGTTGGTGAATGGCAGCTGTACCTATCCTGATCTTGTCCAATGTCCACATGCCCACACACACACACACACACACACACACACACACACACACACACACACACACACATATGCACATATGCACATGAGTACACACAGACCCACGCGTGCACACACACACTTATGCATACACATCTGCATAAACACGGATAAACAAACAGACACACACACACACACACACACACACACAGTGAGAACACCTGAGCAGTCACGACAATGTATACAGCCTTCAGTGCTCAAAGCCCTTTATTCCACTTTAAGAGACGTTCAGGACACAGGAAGCGCAATGCTCCGGCAACTCCATCATTGCTCCCATCCTCCCACCGCCAGAATGCCAGAGGAGGTGGAGGAGGAGGAGGTGCTGTTTATCAGCGTTGGAGTTTATTACTCACTGGGGGACACACACTTCCTTCCTAACGGGAAAGCGGTTAGGGTCACTGAGGAGCCCCTAAACTAAATGCATCCCTCAACATATTGCCCCCTGCCTCCTAATGGAATATAAGGGCACCGTGGCTCCGCATCAATGGAGAGAAAGGGAGGGCATCCACCCTCAGGCCCGGAGAGTTAAGGGGCCCTAACGACAGGCCGCACTCCCAGGAGTGCCCTCTTCCAAATGGGGTTAACGATGAGGAGACAGCACTCGAGAGGAGGGGCAATAATTAGACTGTGAACTTCCTCAGTAAAAAATACAGTAATTAGAGAGCATTATTAGTGAAGGTACAGTAAATACACAGTGAGGTCCATTACAGTAATTAGACACTGAGGCTCATTTACTGTAGAATTTAGGAGCCCATAAGGCCATGCGCTAAGAAGCCCTGACACACCAATTTTTTAAAACCGCCATAAAATAATTAATTTCAAAGGACTTTTTAAAGCACCCCACTCCGAAAAATATTTGCTAATCATCACACACACACAAAACATCGACAAATCAGTGTGGTGGACTTCAATTTATTCTTTTTGCACTTTTATATGTTTAGTGCTGTCCTACAAACAGGAGGCATTAGTATTCAAATTGCTGTATTACACAGTGTGTGATGTTGGTCCTCATCATACACGCACACACACACACACACAGACGCGCACGCACGCACACACACGAGTGTGCGCACAAACGTTAAGTGTGTGTTTGCGGATGCACGTGTGTGCCTGTTAGTGTGTGTGTGTGTGTTTGTATGTGTGTGAGTGAGTTAGGCAGGCTTATGTACAGTCTGTGTGTTTCTCTTCCCACACTATGGCCAGCCACATTCACCGCAGTCCACAGCCGGCAGCCCTCGAGCTCCGTTCATCTCTCCTCGTGTGTCAATCTTAGAGCTCTTCTCGCAGCTTTACTATCAAGGCGTCGAAGTGCGGTGTAGTGGGCAGAGTGCTGCACTCTGGACCGGATGGTCATTAGCAGCGGTGGGAAATAGCGGTTGGATTTTTTCCTGTCTTCTGAAAAAACATCTCACCCTTTCCCTCCTTTACTATGACACTTTCTGTACTAGCAGAGTAGAAAGTGCAAAAAATGAAGTATCCAGGACAACCCTTTGCAAACGGCAGATGTTGAAGATCCATGTGAGATGTAATAACTATATTAAAGATCTTTCATGTGTTTATTGACATTTTCTCTGCTCTTCATGGAAATAAATAAACTGTATTTCATATTGAGCAGACTACACCGTCCATATGGGTGTAGTACTCACATTAAATTACTTGAATCACAAGCTCAATTCTTGCTCTGCTTCTCTCTCCATTCTTCTCTCCCTTTCCCTGCCTCTATATCTTTGTCTTTATCCCTGTCTCTCCCAATCAATAATATGTTCAACAATTTAATTTTTTTTACATGCTGAAAAGAAATGGAGCTAACCAATGAGTTGAGGGGAAGACAAAGACCAAGTTGTTAAACAGAGAAGGTGGCCTATTTATAGTCCTGAATTATAGCAACCCTTTACAATCCTGTCATTTCAAATGACTGCTTTTCTTATGAAACGGGGACTTTTAAAATGCTGTTTTCCCTCTCCCCTCACTCTCCCTTTCTGTCTCTTTCTCTTTCTCTCACTTGTCGCAGCAGACACACCTCTCTGATTATCGATCTCTATTGATGAGCCGGTAGCTGTACATTCTCCAACAACATGATACTAAACACCTGCCGACTCAGAGATTAGCTCCCGCTACAGCTGGCTCTAATGGGCGGCAGGCAGTAGCAGGCAGCGTGCTGTAATTATGGCGTCGGCGTTGTGGTGATCGTGTGTCACCGGGCCTGGGACGGACTGTGTGCAGTAATTATGGTGCCAGCGCTGCGGTGATCATGTGTCTGACAGTCTCTGCTTGCTAGCGGGTCGGTGTTGAGGCTGCGTTCTGTAATTAACGTCCCTGCGGAGTCAATGAGGGCCTCTATCGCTTTCTCTGAGCTCTGTAATCCGCCCCAGTGAGAACAAACAGGTGCGTTTAAAGCATTGTTCACGCAAATACACGCGTGCACACAGACACGCACACACACACACACACACACGCACACACACACGTGCACACACACACACACACACACACATGCACACATAGATAAATGCACACACACATGCACACACACACAGACAAATGCACACACACACGCACATACATGCACACACAGCATCACAGGACAGGCCGGTGGTGTGGAAGACTGTGGAGTCTCTGAGGATTGTACTGTAATAAATAATTTTTTTAAAGGATATAGTAGGAAACAAACCTTTATTTACACAAGAATCCCGTTCTTATTTTAGAGAGTATTCTGATTGAAAATGAGACAAAACAGAAAGAAATTTCATATAAAAAAGTAGAACCAAAATTTAATCACACACAAAAATGATTTAATTCTATATTATAAAATTGTAGTACAATAATACTATATACTATAAATTACTACATTCTTTTGAGATAATCTTGCAATAACAACAGTTTTGTCTTGGGAGAAAAACGTTTTTCACATTCACATTTACACGACTAAATCATTCTCAATACGATACAAGATGACAATGGGCAGACCTCTCCCAGTCTGGAGGAACAGAAGAGAGATACCCCCCCCCCTAATATTCAAAACAGTCATATCTGTCCCCCCCCCAATAATTGATAGATATAAAGCATTCCCTTTCATTAGGTCACCCCCAATATTTAACATGTGGTTACGCCCTTGTTTCAAATCCTTAGTGAATGAAGGACGTCCACCATTTAATGCAACCCTACGTGTCTGTACGCATTGAGCATCACAGTGACGGTTCACTTGCAGAGCTCTGGAAAGGCAGCTGGAAAGTGTCAAATCACACCTTCAGCAGGCTCTCCTCACTCATAGTCATCATTATCACCAGAAAGCCCCTACTTTAGAGGCTCTGTGAGTTTGTGGTTTAAAAATATGTCCATATGACGGCCTCCCTCACTGGACACCCGGGGGGTTCTCCTCTGCAAATGAAAATGTTTTGTTACACTTAAACAGGATTTATAAATCAAAATGGCAAGAACCGTCCACTATGAGTATTGGGACATCCAAACGAACACTTTCCCTGTTCTCCACTGTTTTACTACCTAAAATGTTATAGATTGTATCAAACTGAATTAATTTGTTGCTCCTGGCGTACGGTTAAAATGTCTAACAAATGATTGAAGGGTCATATTGGAATTGCTATTTTTTCAGAGAAGCATCTTTTGGGTGGGGCATGAATGACATTCCTTATATACGGTATGTAACACACATTAAATATTTTCAATCTAAATCTGCTCACACTACACTGTTTTTATCAGTAAGGAGGCACAAGTAATGTATGAATTCACAAATACATCACTTAAATTTGAACATACTGTATATGTGCATGGATGAGTGGTGGAGTCTATAAAGATTGATATAAGTGCTAAAATCACATTTATGTTTGCTTGTCAAATGTGTTTCCACACAGGAGGAAATGTATTTGTATGGAGATTAGCGTGTGTGCATGACTCTCATCACGTTCCCTTATAGAAGTCGCACATCAAAGGTGCATGTTTACATGCATTGCTGCATTCGCATACGCATTCCTTCATGTGGGACTGCCTCTTGGCCTCTCGCCTCGCATAGGGCTCTGGCTCTGACAGGAAACCCAGTTGTGGTTCCGCTCTCTCTCTCTCTCTGTTTGCTCTCTTTCAGTTACTCTGAAATGACCGGCTGACTTCCTCTTCTCGCCAGAGGTTTCTTATCAAGAACAGGTTGCGAGCAGAGCGTCTCCCTCCCTCAGACTGAGCGTCTCATACAAACTCAGCCCGCTGCATCGCGGCTAGCAGCGCCAGGTCAGCACTCAGAACCACAGGTCTGATCCAGACGCACCAGTTTGGGCCCGCTCACAGCTTTCATTCAGTCAGGCTTAGAATACTGGGCCCTGTGGGCTTCAGTCCTCACGGCCAGACCTCCGCCGGTGACAGTAAATAAATTCTAGCCGAAATAATTCTAGTAAAAGCTCACATGCAGCATTTTCAATCTCACACACTGTGCCACGTGGTGGTAAGATTGAGTGACCCATGCTAATTCATGGGTTTAAGTAAAGACCATTACTGTCTTGGGCTGGTTGTAAACTGATACCATCCAGATTAATTATAAGATAACTTGTGTGATAATAAGATAATAGTGACTTACAGTGTAGGGGGTCTTGAACTAATGTTGGGGCAAAAATAAACATAAATTAAATTTTAAAAAGTGCAGGCCAGCCAAACAATATATGTATGCATAAGCAGTATGAATGTGTATGAACAACAGACATAAAATACGCTTGGCTACTGTTCATGATGTTCACAATGGAAAATCAGCATTACCTTTAAACATGTGTGGCACATTACAGTTCATAACAAGTTACAAAACCAACAAAACCATGCTTAAAGTACAAATATTTCAGATCTGCAATCAATACAAAAATAATAAAATCTAAGTGTCAGGAATAACGGTGCAGAAGCACAGCACCAATGCGTTTAGTGACCGAAAAGGTGGCTGAGTGGCCACCTAGGCCAGGCAGTGCAAGCTCAGATGTTAAAATCCAAAGCACAACCAAACATTTAAAAATAGCAGTATGTGTGGTGGCAGGTGCTAATTCATGGGTTTCAGTAAAGACCATTGCTGTCTTGGGTTGGTAGTAAGCTGTTACCAGATGTCGACCTGGACACAGTCAAATTTGTTATGCATATTATATAAAAGGGCAGACAGTCAGTCCATGTCAGACTGCATTTGGCCACAGGGCCGCTAGTTTAATAGCCCCGGTGTAGACACCACCATGTGACCCTGGATGAGGGCATATCTACATAATAACCGTATGGCTTTGAATGACGAAAGAGCGTAACCTGCACACATCTCTGTACTGAATGTATGACCTGAACCGTCCCATCGACTGTCCCTCAGCCCAATCACCCTGACGCCAAGCTAGCGGTTGAGAACTCTGGAGAGGTGTTGAGATGAGGGGCCGCGGATCAGATAATAAGGCACTAAGCGAAGTCCTGAACTTCTCTCGCACTGCGATCACAATAACCCCACGACAAAGACCCACAGCAAAAGAGCGTCAGCAACTGGCACGTGCTCACGCTCCGCTACGACCGCCCCCTCCCTCCAGCCGCCGCTAAAACACACACAGGACAGTGGAAATCCAGAGTGGAACATGAGGTGATGTCTGTCTGTCTGTTTGTCTGTCTCTGAGTCACTGTCTAAAATCTCTCAGTCGCGTCCTGTGTGGGAGGGTGTGCTCCCGGGAGACGCAGGGGGAGAGAAGAGGACGACTCGACCCCGTCTCATGATGCCCCCGGGACGCTGGAGCGGGATTGTTGGAGCGACACACACCACCCCAGCGAACACATCACATCCTCGTGGCGTTTATGTTCGTGTCCTAGCCCCAAAATCTCAGGCAGCCTGACTCAGTGGTGAATTTGAGAGCAGACCCACAGGAGTGGGCAGTGGAGAGGGTACTGGTGTGAACACTGCAGAAATGGAGGATCCGGTGCTAGGTGAGGCACTACTGCTGTTCCCTTGTGAAAACGAATTAGCCCGGCTGTAACAAAGGGTGACAGAATGAATATGATGTAAATCTATACACTTGCACATTTTTCTGGATGAGGTTGTTTACAAAGCTTGACTATAAAATGTAATGTACTGTAGGTCGCAGTTGGTTGAATCATATTTTAAAAAACACAGCTGATAAATAATGAAAATAAACTACAGAAATTCTGTATCTGAGAGGTCAATACGTACACATAATATTTTCATTATATTGCTGCATTGTTGGAAAATGATTTTTAAAATTACATAGGCTACGTTAAAAATTACATAAATTATTATGTTTTTTAATGTATTTATTTCTGCCGAGTGTCTGCTGGTGTGAGCTGCATTATTGGGACACGCTGGCAAACCAATCATCACCTAGGGTCACTGACATGGACAAGAGAACCCATGACAAAAATAAACCACCCATCTTACTTAACTGAGTTCATGGTGAGTTTCAGGCAAAGGAACAAGAACTTTGATACTGTGGCCTAGGTCTACACTGCCACCTGTGGGGAAAGCGTGGAACTGCCACAACACAAAACCACCCTCGCTTCTAAATCGTGGATGACTTTCTTCACTGAAATTGTAATGCGGTCAAAATAACAGTGAGATGAATGAGCGGAACAGGCCTGTATCAGACCTTTTGCTTGCAGACCAGATTTAGTCACTCCTATATGTCCACAGTATCCATGTCTGTACAGACCACTGACCCCCATTTTCCACACGTACTGTGTACGTACCGACCAACACAAATATACCACCTAAAACTGCACACACACCACTGCAACCCACTGTACCTTACACCCCGTTCCCCTGACCTCCTCTCCTTCTGCCACTCTATCAATCAATCAATCAATCAATCAATCATTTCATCAATCAATTATTCAGGCAATCCATACCTACACAGAGCCAGAACCTTTCAATACAAGCCAGGAAACAGTCCCTTATGGACAGTATATTAATAATTCAACAAGGCCCCTTTTGGCTGCATTAAACCACACACACACACACACACACACACACACACACAAACCAGTGTACATTAGATGGCGATTGATTGACAGTAATAGTAATAGTTGACAGATTGATAGTAATAGAGTATGTATTTGCTATTCTGGTGCTATGGACAATACTTTCTTTCACGGAATGTACCTTTAGTGTTGGCGGAGGCCAATCAACAGTCAAATCATACGTTCTCAGCATATCAGTGATGGAGAGGAAAAATATTCCTGCAGTAGACTGGTGGCCTTCATGTAAAGAGCCCTCACACCATGGAAACAGAGATAAGTTCCAACTGTAGCTCATCCACAGTGCAGGTGGTCTGTTTCAATGCACCAGCTACATTTCTGTCCCTTGTGCGACAGGTCACAAATAGCATTCTCATTACAGTATTGTAATATTGTAACAATGTGAAAACACTGCCACAGCATGACAGAGGTATTTGGGGAATGTTATGTGTCAGTGCATTTATGACCTGAGACACCTCACAGTAACAAGTACCAGGCCACTCACAACACAGATTGTATCAGACACACTTACATTAACGCAGCGTTCTCAAAATGATCAAAAAGAGAATGAGAGAACTTCAAGAACAGGCAGAGGGGAATTTTGTATGTACACAGAGCTTTTAAAGCATCAAAACCACAAGAATACACTATAAAGATCTCATCTCATCTCATCTCATCTTCAGCCGCTTATTCCTAGTTAGGGTCGCGGGGGGGCTGGAGCCTATCCCAGCATGCGTTCCGGGCGAGAGGCAGGAATACACCCTGGACAGGTCGCCAATCCATCGCAGGGCACTACATACACCATTCACTCACACACTCATACCTACGGGCAATTTAGACTCCAATTAGCCTAACGTGCATGTCTTTGGACTGTGGGAAGAAACCGGAGTACCCGGAGGAAACCCACGCGGACACAGGGAGAACATGCAAACTCCGCACAGAAAGGCCCCCGGCCTGGATTCGAACCCGAGACCTTCTTGCTGTGAGGCGACAGTGCTATCCACTGCACCACTGTGCCGCCCCACTATAAAGATGTACACACTTAACTAAAGCAGGAGGCCTTTCAGCACACACGCACGCATGCACACCTGCTTGCACACGCGCGCACACACGCGCACGTACACACACACAAACACACACACATTGGGAGACTGTAGAAAGAAACCAGCAATCCAATCAAATGCAATCACCCACTGTATTTGCATAGTACTCTTAACAAGGATTTGTCAGCATTACAGAAAAGCTATGCAAAGTCTGTTACAGTTTCAACATGAAGGAGGAATGGAAAAATAGTTCCAAGGATACAGTAAGAACACAAAAAGGAAAATGAAATAAAATAAAAACACTGACGACAGTGAGATATGAATTATGATTGAGCAACACTGGATTGTAGACAAGATATGAACAAAAAAGAAAAAAAAAGATGCACCTGAAGGGACCAAAAAAACTAAAAACATGGCATAAAGAAAAATGGTACATTTCCCCTTCAATACCACAATTGGCAACCAAGGCAACAATACACTAACCCACTCTTCATCATATCCATTCTCCTCTTTCCATTGGGGACTAGATTGAGAGCTTTTGTTTCAAAGTGGAATCATATTACAGTTTCCCAGACCTCTGGTGTCTGGGGGTGGGGGTGGGGGGGGGGGGGGTGCCCCTAAACTGAGGCAGTGCGTCTCTAAGCTTGGAAGGAGTCATTCCTCTCACCACAGCTTTTTCCTCACAACGTCATCTGTAGTTATGACTGGAGAGGGCTGGAGACGCCGGGCAGAGCCTGAGTCAGCAGGGACACACGTTTCCATCCAGTCACAGCAGTGTTCACCTAAATTACACACTTTCCCTTTTAAAAAAGGAAAGTAAGTTTGTTCAAAATAAATTCTACAGGGATTCTAACATTTTTCTAGAATTATAGTTTGCTTAAAATAAATTGAACAGAAATCAACAAAATAAAGGAAGCACTTCTGGTTGGCTCTGTTATAGTGTAGAGTGCATTTCCCTGTCATGGTCTAGGTCCACCCAATCCCTTAGAGGGAAAGGCCAATAAACACAAATCATTCTGCGTGATCATCTTCATCAAGTACTTCTATCCTGATGGGAGTGGTCTTTTCCACAATGCTCCATCCACAGGGCACAAGTGGTCACTGAATGATTTGATGAGCATGAAAATGATGTAAACCATATGCCATGGTCGTCTCAGTCACCAGATCTCAACCCAATTGACCACTTATGGGAGATTCTGGAGCAGTGCCTGAGACAGCGTTTTCTACTACCATCAACAAAACACTAAATGATGGAATTTGTTGTAGAAGAATCGTGTTGCATCCCTCCAACAGAGTTCCAGACACTTGTAGAATCTATGCCATAGTGCATTAAAGCTGTTCTGGTGGCTCGTGGTGGCCCAATGCCCTATTAAGACACTTTATGTTGGTGTTTCCTTTATTTTGGCAGTTACCTGTATATTTCTATACAGTATAAGTACAATTCCGATTAATCTCTGCTCCATCAATAACTGAACCTTTTATGTATTATATGTATACACTATATTATGGCATATATTGCAATGTGAACTCTGCAGTACATGAGTAAATCAACATATAGTATCAGCAAATATTGTGACATACAGTACACTGAAAATATATTTCAGTATATATGCACTATATTACTTCTGTGAGATTTCTGAGTTACACAGAGCAGGGGAGAGAAGAAGAGGAATCAGGCATAAAGCCAGCACCCCAAAACAGAGGAACAGGTGGATTCTGACCACCTGACTCATTCAGAAAGAAAAAGAAATTAACCAACCTCCACTGCTCAGAGCACAAACTTTGGGTTGGGATCTGAAGCAAAGCTATATTTAGTTGTGTGTGGAAGTTTGTATGGGTGAATAATACGTTCACGCTGGCTCTGCTTCACACCTCCTTGAGGAAGACACGTAACGTAACTCACTGGTTGCTGACCAATCTCCCTCTTTCACAAGTGATTCTGTTATTCTGTCTTCCAAAGGGGGTGCACACAGCGCTCTGGAGATGCAGGGTGTTGGGTGTGATAAGCTGGACTCTGGCTGCCAGCTCAGTGAGCTTAGCATTGGGTCTCTGATAACAGGGAGAAGCAGTCAGGAATCACCCAGGCCTGGGCAAGGCCTGGACTATCTTTCCATACCACAGAAGCCCTGCATCCTGTTCAGATAACGGAGATTCTGTGTCCTGGACAGATAGGTGTGTGTGCTGTTGACCCACTGCTTTATCAGGGGGTAACATCTCTGTAATTACCTTGGCTTCTGCCTCACGCAAGAGTGATGGGGCAACAAACGGCCCTTTGCACCTCCCTGGGGGCAGCAGCACGTCGGCCATGGACTGACTCCCATAATGAGGTTGCTCATTCACAATTTTCCCTCTACACTCCTCAGTTCAACACCTCTATGGTTTCACGCCTCCACGGTCGCATGGCTCCTCACTTCCACACCTCCACGTTCCTAATGCCTCTCGGTTCAATACCTCCTTAGTTCCACACCTCTACGTTCCTACGGCTCACGGGTTCAACACCTCCTTAGTCGCATACCTCCACATTCCCAATGCTCCTCGGTTCTCCACATTCCCCCCAGCTGCTCAGTTCAACACCTGATCATTTCTACTTCTCTGACACATTCCCTGAGCTCAGCAGGGCTGAACTCTGACCTCACAGCAGGAGCCAGGCATCTCCAACATCTGCTCTAATGTGCCTCTGCCACACAAAGCTGTGGGAGCCGGTCCTTGCCTATACCTTTGATACTGTGTTTAATAGACTGTGCGTGTGAGCCTGTATGTTACTGAGTAATAAAGGCTTGTTGCTAGACCCCTTGCCATGGTCTGATCACGGTTAAAAGCACCGCACTGGATTCATTTACAGCTCTTCACAGGGTCTTCAAAGGTTTCCACCCAACAGGCTTTGACTTTGCAGGTCTTTTTATAACTCCTCCAAGCCAACAGAGAGAGTGTGCGCCTTGCACAGAGAGGTCACAGGAATAGAAATGAAGAAGCAAAATGAGGACTGTCCCCAGTGACAGAGAGATGAGGAGAGCAATAACATCCTACCCCATTTCTTCCTTTAACCACCTCTCTCTCCCTCTCTCTCTCTCTCTCTGTCTCTCTCTCTCTCTGCTCCGGAATCAGAATATGTTCTCATATCAGAAGAAAACAATAACTACAACTAATAATTGGATGGAAAGTATGATAAGAATTACATATGGCTGCAAGCAGCAATAACGGGGGCCAAGCACAGCAGCCAGTCATGTGACCAAATCACCATGTTAACCTACCCTGTGTGCTAATTTCACTTCTGTGCAGAAATCATCATTTCAGAGGTCATTTGCATATTAATTACAAGCAGGAAATATAACTGAATTATGACCAGAATGCCTTAATCTTTGTGGGCCATTAACATGCTAATGCTAATTTAAGCTAATGCAAACCTACATTTGTATGTAAATTAGTATGTTGTATTACAATATTAAGAGTTGCAAGAGGCTGCTAAGATAATTTTGAGGGGAAGGATACATAGAGTATGATGCCCTGGTTGCTACCAACTTCACTGAAACAAAGGATTTTGACAATCAAATGGTTGAAGAAAGCCACAATTTTCCACCGCAGAACTTCAGAAAGGAGGTGGTTGGCAACTTATCCAAACCAACTGCACACATCAAAGCCTCTATTTTAAATGTGTTCCATAGCAACTCTTTTATAAATCACAGCGAGAGTGTTCAAAGTCATAATGGCTCACTAAAAAACCTTAGTGAACCATCTGTGCATATATCCCTAAGCACTCTGTTTCAAAATTAGAAAGCCCATTGCAGTCTATTATCCCACTCCAATCCTGCCGTAACGAAAGTGAGCATGAAAAAGCAGTGATAGCCTGTATGCTCCAGGTATTTTTGCTATCCTGTTTTGCTTTTATGAAGCACCTTAATGACATCCAAATGTGTAAGGGATGCAGTTCTAACAGCAGTACAATAGGTCCGAGCAATGCTAAAAAAAGAAAATTAAAAAATCCCTGGCAATTTATAGGAATTGGAAAACTAACAGGACAGTGTCAGCCCTTATTGCTGTGGAAACATTGACAGAGACTTATATGAATCACCCATTTTATCTCTTCAGGCTCAGCTAAAGGAGATGGGGAGTGGGTGTTTGAGGTTTCTACATTTTTTTAAATGTACTAATTTAACAAAGTAGATAACACAGACTATTTTAGGTTGTGTTCTTTCAGCAGAACAAGGGAGCATACATAGGTGGAAATGAGTTCAAGGTAAATGTAGCACTGACAGTATGTTTTCATATAGTTATTAATACACTGAATAGCTTTCCAGGACTCATAGTAGAGGCAAAGGCCCTTGGGGTGTTCAAGACCAGGCTTGACACAGGGCTGATATGCTTTAGACCAGCGGTCCCCAACCTTTTGCACCACGGACCAGTTTCACGCAAGACCATTTTTCCACGGACCGGGAGAATCACGCGCATAACAAAACACAATAAAGTGCATATTATATCATTTAATTATTAATTTAATTATTACATTTATAATGTAAATGTGACTCAACTCAACTCAACTTCTTTTAAAGGCAGCTTTCTTTTTTTTGCCAGTCTTGGAGTCTTCTGCTGTCTCATCATTGGGTCTTTCCCCCTTTTCAAAGAAGCTCTCCAGCAATGTTTGTTTTTTACTCATTTTTGCTAGGGTTAGCTTGTGGGCTTAATTTATTGGTGCATGGAAAAAAACTGCGACTGAGACAAATGCGGAAAAGAGGCACAGACGGAAGTGGTCATTTTTCAAAATAAAACACCCTGTAGACTGCGATAGTCAATACAATGGAAATAAAATAAAAATTACAACGTTTTTATTCTTTCTGTGCGGCCCGGTACCAAATGATCCACGGACCGGTACTGGTCCGCGGCCCGGTAATTGGGGACCCCTGCTTTAGACAGTGGGGAAAATGTCAGGCTCCGATAGGCTGACTGGCCTGTTTTCCTCATCAAATATCCTTATCTTAAACTATTGTGCCAATATGCATACATGGCAATCACTTTTTGATATCATTATGCACAGACACCATAAATTGATTGAGGTATAGTTTCAGATGGGTTAAGAAGGAAGGAATAAGGAACAGATTATAGAAAATGTGCATGTTATGACGAAAAGCCATATGGCAATAAGTCATAAGAGTCAATTGTCCAAAAGATACAAGTATACCACATTTTGTGCTTCAATGGTGGATGGTACATGTTACCAAGGTTAAAAATCTGTATACCACCATCAGGCCAAATCAATGTAATATTGTGTGTGCGGACTACCCCGATAGCCCTCTACAAAGAGAATGAAAGACAACAAGGATGCTTGGCCCCCAAATAAGGTTTTCCAAAAAAGTGTGTGTTTAGGTTATGAGTGGGATTAATTTTATGCATTGCTTATGCTCCCTCACATTATGACAGGCCACAATATACTGGGCAGTCAGCACTGCACAGCTCTCCAAGGAGGATGGCCAATTTGTCCTGTTGGACATTAAATTATGTGCTTCGGGAAAGTAAGGAACTTCCCTGCATTTCTCACATTTTGTGATAATATATATAATAATATATAATAATATATATGCCATTTAGCAGACGCTTTTATCCAAAGCGACTTACAGTAGTGAATGCATACATTTTCAGTATATGTGGTCCCAGTGGGGGACAGTGATGAAGCGCAGCTCATGCATACAGAACTATAAGCAGTATTTTATATTTGGGTACCCAGGCTATCCTGTGCCCCTCGGTTACTATTGCCATGCTGTGGTCACAGAGTCTGTTGCATACTTTATAAAAACTTAACTTTTCAAAACTTGCTTGATATCCTTTACTGTTGTCAGGTTATCTGTAGTTTCCACTGTTCAGTGTGTATAGAGCCCAGTAACAGTAATGTAAATTCCCTCATTACTATTAATGAGGGAAGTGTACCCCTCTATAATACACACACACACACACACATACACACACAAATTCACACTCATGTGGTTTATGTCTACCAACCGGATTCTCTCTGATATTCTGAAACAGGTGTGTGTGTGTATGTGTGTATGCATGCATGTGTGTGTGTGTGTGTGTTCGTGTGTGTGCAGGCATGTGTGTGTGTGTGTGTGTGTGTGTGTGTGTGTGAGAGAGAGACTGTGTCATGTAGGATGGAAGGAAATGAGGGGTATTTCATCATCCATGTCTTGGTGACAGCGCTGCTCCAGAAGATATATTGTAATTTGCACATTTATGGATTTTTCTTTCTGGACATCTTCCCCTCTTGTTGCCATCTTTCAATACTCAGCTCTGAATGCAAACAGCTCCTCCAGTTCAGCCCCGAAAGCTGCTAGTCTCTGCAGTGACACAGACATCTGATTCAACAGCATCATCATCGTCTTCGGAGAGGATGACACTCTGACGCGTGGCTCAGACTCCCCCCGTCCCCATCTGTAAATATACTTTCTCCCGTCTGTTTGTGACTGGGACTAACGGAGTTCCACTTGGGCATGCACATTTCACACCATCGTGTGGCGCGCCATTGATTACTCATCCATTACTCCCAGTGCTTTACATGTCTCTACTATCGGCAGTAGCGTGTGGGGTTGTGTGATTAGAAGTGAAGTTTCAGTAGGTGGGTATAAGTGTTAGGTCTGTAGGTAAGTAGTGTAAGTGTGTGTGCGCGTGTGTGTGCAGCAGTGTGCGGGATTGGCTGTGATCAGACCTGTGGTCACAACATTTAGTATTAATACTCTACTAATATAGAATACACAGTACCAATGCTGTACTAGTACATAATGTCTACAGGTAACGGTAAGTGTGTTAATAGGGTATTGTGCCACGAGTCGCCAGAACAGCTTCAACGCGCCTTGGCATAGACACTACAAATGTCTGTAACTGTTGGATGGACACAACACCATTCTTCCACATGAAGTAGTACATTCGTGCCTTACTCTGCAGTACATTCATACATTTTTTGTAACACAGATAATTCCTCCTCAACATTCTCTAACCACAAGCAGCACATTGCTACACAGCCTCAGTAATTGCTCTTTTAATTGACAATTTTTTTCTCTCTCCCTACAGCCCTGCACCTTCACCTCCACACTTCTCCCCAGCTCCGTGACTCATTTTCTACACTCCTGTTTGCCCCACATCTCCTTTAGTACACTCCTCATAGCCCCAAACCTCTCATGCTTCGGTGTCATTCTCTACCCTCTCCACGTTTCCGTGTCTTTTCCCTATGATCTCAACGTCTCTGTGCTCCTCTCTAAATTCTCAGATTCTGTGTTCTTTTCTACGCTCAGTGTTTGTGCGATTTTTAAAGCTTTTTGTGCGCTCTGTGACTTTTTCCATGGGGCTGGGCCAAGACGTCGATGGCGGAGCGATAGGCAAGGTATTTTGTGGGCTGTCAGTCACTTACCGAGCTTGGCTCATCATAGTAAAACAGGGGCAATGGCTCAATTGAAAGTGACACTGTTGACACATGACAGCACCACTACACTGCACTATACTGCAGTGCTCTCCATGGTACTTTATAAATTGACAAACTGTAGAGCCTAGTGATTTTTCAGCCCCCGCCCCACACATACACACACATTGCCATTGCCATTCAGAAACCACTTGAAACCAAGGCCGATGTGCAACAACGCTTAATGAGCACAAAACCTGGATTGCTGAGCAGTGGAAGAAAGTAATATGGTCTGATGAGTCATCTTTGACTCTTTTTCCTACATCAGGATAGGTTTATGTTTGGAGAAAGCCAAAGGAAGCCTTCAACCCACATTGCCATTGGGTCACATTAAACGTGGTGGATATGTTATGGTATGGGCAGACATCTCGTGGGAGTCATTGGTAATTTCTGCATGGTAAAATTACAGCCAAGGAATACAAAGCCATTTTGGGCGACCAAGTGCACCATATGGTGTAAACATTGTTTCCTCAAGATGTTCCAATATTCCAAGATGGTAACGCTCCCATACACACTGCTAGACGGATTCAAGAGTGGTTTCACAAACACCTTCCTGGCCTCCCCAATCACCAGATATAAACATCATTGAACCTTTATGGGGCATTCTGGAATGTAGAGTGCGGAGTACATTTCCACTGCCTTCATCTCTCAAAGAACAGGAGGCTTTCCTTCTTGAAGAATGGTCCAATGTCCCATGACAAAAATGCGTATAACAGCATTCCAAGAAAGATTGAGCTGTTCTGAAGGCAGAGGGTGGCCCAACTCCTTATTAGTTAATAAACATTTATATATTGTTTGGTATTTCATTATCTTGTCTTGCCCCTCTTCATTCTTTGCAATAGGGACCAGGCCATGTTGACATCGTAAAGATCAGTTCATCTCCCCCATACACGCGGATGAGAGTATTCACAGTGAGTCTGTGTGGTTTAGCCCATGTGATTTCTGAGACAGTCAGATAATTGCCCTGGCCTTGCTCCCCAGCACAGTTACCAGAAAGAGATATGTGCCTTAGTCAGGAAACACCATAGCACAAATGAGAAAAAAGAGAGAGCTAGTGAGGGAGGGAAAGAAAGATATGGACATGGGAGGTGTATTTTTTCTGTCATGGTAGGGAGAGAGAATCCAGTTTCCAACACTCAAACACTCCACACCTTCAGTGTACTGGAAGCCCAGTTTCACGTTCCGTCTCAAAACCTTCACCAAAGGAAGGATTGTCTGAGCTTCACAACATCATCCTATCACCGTACTACACCTTCTCACCCAGCCAGATCTGTGTCCTGTATATCAACTGAATACACTTTCTCTGGAAATGAACACACTATGTGGTCATTGGGTCTGAGCCATTCACCATAACCCACTGGACATGACGCCAGCTCATCCCAGGGCCAATTCTCCAGTTCCTCTGTAACACTGAATGCCGAATGTAGACAATGGATACCATTTTAAAGGCTTTTCACATGACTCAGTTAGGGGTGTGAAGTCTCAACCTTCTGTTGCCTCTGTTAAATGCATTTTTTAAAACTGATTTCATGAACTTGGTTTCTGCATACATGTTCTCCCTGGTCTAAGATACTCAGCTCTGGTCTTGAGGCAATCACACTGTTTTATTCCTCCCCCCAATCACCACCACTCATCCCTTGGTAACAGTCTATAGTGTCAGCCAGGAGTAAGGTTACTGACAGTCGCTTAAAAGAAACGCTTTTCCTTGAAAGCGTAATTAAAGAATAACTTCTCAAAGAGATTTGACTCGTAACCAAAGGCTGAAATATGTATCTGAAGGATATTTAATAAATTATGCATCTCTTATTTACTAATGGGCTATCGACTGGTGGGCTGCAGTGGCTGATAGGATGTCAGGCTGCAGAGAGGAGGGTGAGACAGTGTTTAAAAGGGTCTCACTATTCCCCTGAGGGGTGGGGGCAGGGGGCAGGGGGCAGGGGGGGCACAGTGAAGTCTGCTGCCAGGCATGTCTCAGTTGGATATACTGTTCTTACAGAACCATTGAGCCACTTCCTTGCAATGCAGACATACAAATAAGCAACTTCCCAGTTACCCCCCCAAATCCATTACTAGTCAGAAATAGTATTAATCCTAATTATATACACGTTTAATTAAAGTAATTTATCAGCACATCCATTGAGTTCACAGATTTCACAATATTTGAGGTCATTTCTACGATGTAACCCCAGCAAATAACACGGGATTACTGAAGCCCTGATTCCTCACGGTCACATGTGGCACTTCTGACTATGAGAGAGCATGGACCTGCCCACTGTACTCCAGAATTAATTGACAACAATGCTTTTCTTACCCTTGTCTGTGAGTGTCAATGACAAGAACATCTCTCCCAGTTCTACTTTACTTCTCTCTGTCTGAGGACAGCACTCTCCCGCGGCACAGCTCCACCCCCTGCAGGTTACTGTGGGGAATGCAAGAGTTATACCATAGACGCGTCCTACATAAGGGGAATTCCACTAAACTGTGCTAGAGAGTGCAAGACGCGAACGTAAAAATCACTATTCTTCAACCCATATTAGCCTACAAGTTATAAGCCTCAATGTCTGCCTGTCAAAAATACTGTTGGACAGCCGCTACAGAAGCTTTTTTCTCTCTCTTTTTCGTAGACCCACAGACGCAGCCGTGTGTCACAGCGGGGCAGCCTGATTATCTGAGAGCCGGGGAGAGGAGACGCTGACTCCGTCGGGTTGTCTTCTTATCTGGTACGGGTCGGTCAGCTTGTGGCACCGCGGCCGGGAAATCAATTGTACCCTTGTTGTCTGGGCTCTGCGGGCCAAGCAAGCGGGATAGCATTTCACGTGGAGACAGGTTAGATCCCGTTAGTAGACCGCGCCGCAGGTGAAGAAGTGCGCAATAAATATTACAGGATTTTGTAGGGGGAGGAGTGAGCATGCCCTTTTAACCACAATTTATTCCGGTTTATCCATAACTTGGAGACAGTTTAGTTTATCTATTGGACTGTATCAATATACATGATTGTTATTGTATATTCCTGAGGTAAACAAAAGTAATAATTTATCGGAAAGACTGTAGACGGACTGTCTGCGCTGTCGAGTGTGCGCATCGGTGATACCACTGTCTCCTCCCGAATCCTCCGCCTGAACTCACCCCCTCTCGGACCTCCACAGCACGGACAGGGTACCTGAATTTTTATTCATACTCTATGTAATGCTGCCCGAAAATCAATCCGCAATCTCCCAACCTCCCCGCTCTGCGCGAGACCGCTTGCATATTCACTTCTACTGACATCATTAAAAAGCCATCCATCCCCGTCAAGGCACCGACGTGTTTAATTAGTCTCTACAAACATATCGAGCAAAACATCCAGGAGGAATTAACGTGAATAATGCTGATTCTGTATGATTACCATAAAAATGTACACTCGGTAGAAAAGTTTTCCAACTTTGCTGGAGAAGGGAGAGAGCCTCAATACTGAGACACGTTGCATGCTGGGAGAAAGGGGACACCTTTCTGTTTAAAGATGGGATAATCTAAAGTTGGGGTGAATTCACATTATTAGCTGTCTCAAAATGGTGGAACCTTCTAAGGAGGACGAATACAATGTGTTCAGTTATGAAAAGTGAATGTTAGCTCAATAAGGACGAGAGTTAAGCAGTAGGACTGGCCAGCTCAAAACTGATTGATAAGTCAACATTGTGGAGAAGTAGTTGGTTGCAGCAGTGGTAATGGCCGGGAGCTGCACTTACCCCACTGGGCTGTAGATGTGGTATCCTGCGAGGAACACTGCTGTTGTGCCAACATGATAAATACCCCATTGTTTTTATTTATGTTTGACCTAAAATAAGACTCACCGTTATGGCATTGCTACTCAACTGTGTTTCCTGTTGAGAATAAGTGCCTTTGAAATGGCCTGACTTTTGCTGCATATACCACTACTCTGTATTTCACGTGTCTCATTGACCCTGGCAGCCACAGTGCATCCTGGGAGCCATTAAGGAAACCTGAGAACACCACAGCCGAGGGAGAAACATACAAACACAATCAGAGAGAAATACCAAACATCACGGGCGGACACACAGAATGAGTGTGAGCTGAGAAGGGCAAGGTACGTGAGGTGGACACGTGATGAAGGAGTGTAGACTCATCTGGAGAGTATGGAGATCTAGCTTTTATTAAAGCTTATGATGAAAGCATGCTATTTATGGTGTGGTATATAAGTGGTATAGATCTGAGACATTAAGAATAAGCTAAATAAATGGCGATAAAATGGTTAGGAGATAAAAGGGGGAACTGGGTGGTGTGGTAGATATTAGTATATAACGCAGTAACATATTAAAATGCAACATTTTTAGATGTTATCAGGCATGATGGTCCAGAGTTTAGCTCTCATTTTCTGTTTTCTGAAAGTACAGTATGTGGTGACAGGTTCCTTGTATGAGGTGGACCCCATGGCAGAATAAACCCATGTGAACCAAATGAGCATAAATGCAGGTGTCAGCTGAGGATGTGAATAATGTACTGTGATTATTACAGGAGTTGTGTTTGCAATATACTTGTATATAAGCATTTGTTATTGAGATTACATTTTACATTTACATTTTAAGCATTTAGCAGACGCTCTTATCCAGAGTGACTTACAAGATGTGCATTAATACATGGTAGGAACAATCATAGTTAGCGCACGAGATCAGTGCAGTAATACAGCAATAGACATCATTGCAGGCATCTGCGTACCATACTTGTAACACTGGGAAGGAAAAGGTTAGTGTATTTTAAAAAACATTTTTTGGAGTATAGTGTTGAACAAGTAAACAGTGGTGAAGACAATTTAGCTAGATGGACAGAGTTCAGTGGTAGTGGAGTCTGAAGAGGTGGGTTTTGAGTCTCTTGCGGAAGATTCCGTGGTCCTGACCGATTGCGGAAGGTCGTTCCACCAGCGAGGGATCAGGACAGAGAAGAGGCGAGACCACGAGGAGCAGCTGCCAGGCGCCCGGAGGGATGGGACAGTCAGTTTGCCAGAGGAAGCGGAGCGGAGGGGTCTGGGAGGGGTGTAGGGAGTGATGAGTGACTGGAGGTATGGGGGAGCAGTACCTCTGGCTGCTTGAAAAGCACGCACCAGTGATTTGAATCTGATGCGTGCTGCGATGGGGAGCCAGTGCAGAGAGGAGAGTAGAGGGGTGACGTGGGTGAACTTCGGCTGGTTGAACACCAGACGAGCGGCAGCGTTCTGGACTAGTTGCAGTGGCTTGATGGCACAGGCCGGAAGGCCTGCCAGCAAGGAATTGCAGTAATCCAGACGTGAGATCACCAGGGCCTGGACCAGGAGTTGAGTGGCCTCTTGGGTGAGGATTACCATTACTGTGGTACTATGGCCAGCAGACCCGCGGGCAACCCATAATTGGTGGTAGCGTCGTCCAGGGAGGGATGGATTCAGTCGGTCGGTTGTCCGTGTCTCGTTGCACACCAGAGTCAATCGGACACCCACGGTCTGCCGGTATAAAGCTGCACATGAAGTGTCTTCCTCTGACTCATGCTTGAGCAAGCTTAACTTGTAGACGGCGTAAAAAGAAGCAGCAGCGGATATCACATGTTTCGGAGGAGAGCGCATGCTTGTCTATGCTCTCCCAAATTGACAGTGGAGGTCGCAGCTTCAAGCCAATAATGCAATAACTTTCAAAGCAATCCATTTCCCCGGTAAGGTTTTTTGCTACCAGGACATCTTTCAACATCATTGGCTTCAAATAAGCTAAACTGTTATGATTTCAGCCATTGATTCAAACATTTACAGCTTCCATAAGTGTTATGAGACCAAATGAGGTTAATCAAAGATAATCTGATTTGATTTTGATTTTTGCCATCTATGTATGTGTGTGAAGTATTTGACCACTGACTTCCATTATATTTGGCATTTGGATGCTCACGGCTCACACT
The DNA here is from genome assembly GCA_029706075.1 of Aldrovandia affinis. Classification (NCBI taxonomy): domain Eukaryota; kingdom Metazoa; phylum Chordata; class Actinopteri; order Notacanthiformes; family Halosauridae; genus Aldrovandia; species Aldrovandia affinis. Next base: position 632,326 of record JAINUG010000026.1, on the reverse strand, counting down.
GAAAGGTAAATAAGCAGAATGTTAACAAAAAAACTATCTGAACATATTGACGACATTGAAAGTAATAATAATAATAATAATAATACATTTTATTTATAATGCACTTTTAAAAAAAAAAGCATAAAACAAAGAAAACAAACACAAAGATGCATAAAACAAACACCAAGTTAAGAAAAGGCCTTGTTAAAAAGGAAGGTTTTTAGGCCTGATTTAAAAGCGCAAAGATTCTGTGGTTCCCTCAGGTGGTCAGGGAGAGAATTCCACAGGTGAGGTGCGGCCAAGCAGAAGGCCCAATCCCCCATGGTGCGGAGCTTGGTCCTGGGGGTACGGAGGAGCAGGCTGTTGCTTAATCGTAGGTTGTGGATGGAGGTTTGGGGGGTGAGCAGTTCCTTGAGGTTGGGGAAAAGTAAGTATTAAATCATTACATTTATTTCGATTTTTCGGAGGAATATCCCTTAAATGATACGATTGGACATTCCAAATGGAAAAAGTAGGAAAAGCTTTAAAGAATTGGTAGAACAGTGCGGTGCTCAACAGCAAGGACAATAATATATTAAAATTTTCCGTACCCATGTAACTTCAAAAAGACTAACCCAAGGAATGAGGAGAGCTGGAGCACACTAAGATTTAGAGCTATTTGGCACATTAGACATCAAAATGTCAGGCCTATCCTGTTCAGTTCAGTAAATGTTAGACTTGGGAGTTTAGGGGGGACTTTGGGAGTTAGAGTTGGGAAATTTGCTACAGTATGCCATATATTGCCATATATTATCAATGTTATTTTTTACTGTGGTACATGATGTAGAAGCATTTATTATAGAGGCTACACTTGATGTAGTACTTAATCTATAAAAACCTTGACAACGTTATGATTCAGCACTGGTAGCTATGAAGCAACTGTAGCATTTGTTTGTCGAGCCAGAGAAAGTGTGAATTGATGGACAGGTGTGGTCAACAATAAAATGTTAATTGGTGTGACCACAAATACACCAGATACATAGTCATAGTTGTTATTATATTATCATATATGTCAATATGGCCGTAAGCATTGTTTATAGAGGTAAAGTTTACTTAACTGTGGTACTTGGCGTACAAGCATTAGTCATGGAAGTTTTGATTACAGAAGTACATGGTGGTAGAATTGTTGTTATAAAGGGTATGATTCCTGGATTACTGTAGCACATGGTGTAGAAATCATATACATTATAGAGATGATGTTTATCCCACTACATGGTGTATAAAGCTTTGTGATTGAGGTTAGAGTTACTCTAATACATGGTGTAGAATTGTGGATGATTGGAGCAGTAGTGGCCCTCAAGAAGTGCATTAGGGGTTCCACTGCGCCGTGTGGCTGGCTGGTGGTTTGGGGAGCTTGTGGTCAGCGAGAATCGGCCGGGGAGCGGGTCCGAGAGACTATAGCTCGCTGACCGCAGTCCACTATTGATCTCCGGCTCAATCGGATTACTGCGAGTCTGAAAGAGCCATGCCTGCAGATTCGTCCAGAGGGTGAGAGATGGATGTGAAAACAAGCACCCAGAGTGACAGCCAAGGGACCAATTGATCCCCCCATCCTCCGTCTCATGCCTCCCGCCACACAAATACATCGAGCTCCACTATATTGGATTTATGAGTTAATGGGGATGTCAAGACATAACAGATCGGGAAATAAGGAAGTGTGTGTGTGTGTGTGCGCGTGTGTGTGCGCGCGTGCGTGCACGTACACGCTGGTCTGTGGCCAACACTTCCAGTTCAGGATGTGGAAGGACTGTGGAAAAATGGGGATTGTGGAGTATAGTCTCTGTCATGTCAGGATTGAAGATGAAAGAAGATTAAGTCATGGATAAGCTTTCTGTTGATGAGTGGGTAGGTTAATATGGTCTCCATGAAGATTTGATCAAGTGTAGACCCTGATCAATATCTATTATAATTCTATATTTTGCAGCCAAGTTAACTAATGATAGATTACTTTCTTTAGCAGGCCTTATCCTTAACCCTATGTATGGTGAAATAAATAGGGTTTAAACCTGCAATACCATAGTGTATATTGTCATAGGCAGATGTTGTTGTTACCATTTCTTGTGTTGTGACACTTGGAGGGTTGATGGATTAGGTGAGTTCCACCTCACCTAATCCATTAGAGGTGTGCAGTTCATGAGTGATTCGTTCTTTAAATTCTTGGTAACATTTTATTTCAAGTGGATCATTTTTGTGTGGATCATCATAAGTGTGATATACAGTCATGCACCATAACCATTGTCATGAGCAATTCACAGCAACTGGTTTACGTAAATTGAGGCAATTCAAATAAACTGAGGAATTTATACTTTATGCCTTGATCATATGTTTTGATTCCACCATAAATAGCTGTTGGGGAGAACCAAATATCAGTATTAAAATAACAAATGCGTACCTACTTGATTTCTTTAATATTTAGAATGGATTTGTGAACCAGAATATGGCATTGTAGATCTTTTTGGTGTTACTAAGGGTCTGTTTATAGGATGCAGGCTAAAATAGTGAATTAATTAATGTCTCCATAGTATTGACAAAAATAATGTGGATTTTAATGTATATTTATATTTATAAAAAGAAAATGAAAATGTGCTGCACATGGTCAAGATCAAGCCACTGCAACTAGTGCAGAATGCTGCTGCACGCCTAGTTTTCTAACCAACCCAAGTTCACACGTCACTCCACTACTCAGCTCACCCCAGCCAGACCCCTCAGCTCTGCCTCCTCTGGCAAACTGACTGTCCTGTCCCTTAAGGCGCCCGGCAGCCACTCCTCGCGGTCTCGCCTCTTCTCTGTCCTGACCCCCTGGTGGTGGAACGATCTTCCGCAATCGGTCAGGACCGCGGAATCACCCTGCCATCTTCCACAAGAGACTAAAACCCACCCACTTCTTCAGACTCCACTACCACTGATTCTATACATGAACTAACTGCGATCACCACTGTTTACATGTTTAAAAATGTACTAAAAAACAAAACCCCCCAAAAAACGGACTAACTTTTCCTTCCCGGTGTTACAGGTACGGTGTGCAGCTGCCAACAATTATGTCTATTGCAGTGTTACTTCTTGCACTAACCGTGATTAATCTTACCATGTTTAAATGCACTTTTTGTAAGTCGCTCTGGATAAGAGCGTCTGCTAAATGCCTAAAATGTAAATGTAAGGTACTGCCCCGTCTCCTCTGTGGCAATTAGTAGTTCATGCACTGACTCGGCTGCCCATTTGCATCAAGGAAGATTTATTTTGCCTTTCTTGAAAAGCCATCCAGTTTTACTGATGTGGAGATATTGCTATGCCTCTGTTGCTTTTCATTTACTCATCCCCGTTGCCAAGTGATTACAAAGAATGTCACCATTAGTTGAAATCTGGCCACTTCTTCAAATTAGTCTATCAATCTAATGCTCTGTTCTGTTTAGGGGGACAGCTTTCCAACCTCAGAGATACAGTATATTTGTGTACTTCAAGCAACAATGGATCCTCTGAGTGTGGTCCATTGTTTTTTTAGATTTCTAGTTTACCTGACACAAAATGAATGGAACCTGAGTACTGTCGTGCTAAAGAGACAAACACGATGGGAAAAGCATGCTGGGATAGCCCAAAGACTGAGAAACACTTTTTCTGTTATTCATCGTCGAATGCTAACATATACGTACTGTTCACATACAATACATATTTCGCTGTTCAGGAGGAGCTGCTGTCAGTGTCAATTTATGTTCCTATCCTGCAAGAACAACCACCAATTTGAATGTTGAAATATTAAAAGCATCTTATTTTGCAGGCAGACTTCAGAGCCGCAGCTCATAAGGCAAAACAACAGCAGAAAGAGTGATGTCTAAAATAAAGCCACTTGAAAAAGCCACTGATGTTAAACATCGCAGGCCATTGAAACCTACACTCACAACAGTACAGCTGATAGGCACTGCCTCTGGGACTTCACATATTTCATGAATTGAATATTATAATTACATGAACAGAATTATTATCTGATATCATCCACCCTAACATATCATATATATATATATATATATATATATATTTTAAAGAGATATATACGTATATATATATATTTGATGTGTTTAACAAAATTAAACATTAGGGATATTATTATATCATTAAGCAAGTGTCCTCATGACATAAATGTTCATGTGTGAATAATTCACACACCTGAATGGCATAACATTCAGTGAGATGAAAGGTTTGGCTGTAGTTTGTTTGTTTGTTTGTTTGATTCACAGAGGCACTGAGTCACCTTGTGATTGGTAAACGAAGAGGACAAACCCGAACAAAGTAAGGGAATCGGTGAGTCTGCTCCTAATGAAACTGAATCAACCGAATCCGGCTGAGTGAAAACCACTCACCACTCGAGGGTAGATTTAGGGAGGGATTGGGGGGTGAAGTGGGAGATTTAAGGGGTGAGAGGATTATAACTGTGTGGAGTAAGATCAGAGGGTAAGGAGTTATTGGTGGGTCAGTGTGGTGAGTACTCACTGTGCCAGGCTCACTGGGCTGCTCTAAGGGTGATGTCAGGTTCAGGCCGGTATCGATTCCCAGTCGGGCGGCACTGGCAACTGCAGCCTTGTCATTGGGGGAGAGGAGGCGGATCCTCTTTCAGCCGATCAATAGCCTTACAAACGGAGCCTGTGTTTCCCACTCTCTGGCCCCACTGCTGGCTCCACACGGGGTCTGAGTCAGACGGTCACAGACATCACAGCATCGGCGTGCCAGCCCAATGCCACCACACACCAGCCGTCACAAAGAAAATGGGGGTCACTGTGATGGTGAGGGCCTAATAGATAACAAAACAGGCAGGACATTTTATTTTCGCTGCCCAACATTCAGGGTCAAGGGTCAAATGTCATCAGGGGCAGAGGCTTTTTCTTCTTTTCTCTCTCTCTCTCTCTCTCTCTCTCTCTCTCTCTCTCTCTCTCTCTCTCTCTCTCTCTCTCTCTCTCTCTCTCTTTCTCTCTCTCTCTCATATTCAAATATGCTTTATTGGCATGACCACACATTGCACAGTATTGCCAAAGCAGTTGTTATATAACAACAATATCAATGACACAAAAATATGAATGAATGAATTACATAATAATGAATAACATTAATGAATTTAATCCTCTCTCTCTCTACATTTACATTGTACATTTTAGACATTTGGCAGATGCTCTTATCCAGAGCGACTTACAGTAAGTGCATTTAAAATGGCAAGAATATCACACTTAGAGCAAGAGATCAGTAAAGCTACAATACAATAGATGCCATCATAGAGATGCACACCACAACACCTACAAAACAGGGAGAGAAAACCTTGCACTTTTTCAGTGGAAGTGTAGTCTGAAGAGGTTGGTTTATTTTATGGAACATACCTGGTGATTCTGCAGCCCTGACTTGACTGTGGATGGTCATTCCACCACTGGGAGGTCAGGGCAGGAAAGAGGCAAGGCCGTGAGGAGTGTCTGCTGCATGCCCAAAGGGATGGGACACCCAGTTGGCAGAGCAAAGAGATCTAGCTGTGGTGTATGGTGTGATCAGCGTCTGGAGGTAGGAGGGAGCAGTACCCCTTGTGGTCTGGTATGCCAGCAGTAGTGATTTGAATTGAATTAAAAATGACAAAATTGTCAATTGGAATTCAGGCTGCTATAGGAAGCCAGTGAAGTGGGTTACAAACAGACGTGAGCTTACCAAAGTCTGACCAATAGCTGTGTGGCCTCTTGGGTGAGGAATGGGTGAATTCTCCTGATGTTGTCAAGGGAGAATCGGCAGGTCTGGGTGATTGTTGCAATGTGCCTTGAGAAGCTCAGCTGGTCATCCAGAGTCGCACTAAGGTTCTTGGCAGACCGGGATGAAGACACTCTGGAGCCTTCTGTCTCTCTCTCTCTCTCTCTCTCTCTGTCTCTCTCTATCTCTATCTCTCTTTTTCCATCTCTCTCTCTATCTATCCATCCATCTATCAATATGCTTCTGTCTTACAGTAATCCTACGTGTGTAAGACTGCTTGAATGTGAACATTCTGATGCGATCCATATTTGATCATTATGGTCAACTAACACTTGTATGAATGTGACTAGATTTTTGAACCCATCTTGCAATTGTGTATCTAGAGTGGCAATGTGGGGTTGTAGGTATGCGGCCTTAATTATAATCTTTTTAGGGTTATAGGGCTCTTGCTGATTGTAAATGGATTTGCATTCTCTTTCCGATGTGTCCATATCTAACCGAGTAAAGTCGCTGTCATAATGACAGTGAAGCAAAGGTCTGACAGTTGTTTGACACCAACTGACATAACGTAAACAGCACAGACAGCTTTGGCAGGGGGTGGTCGCAAATCCGCACCTTAACTCCGCAAATCTGCACCTTAACTTGACAACAGCCTATATCATAGACAAAAGTGTTCAAAAAAAGTCACAATGGTAAAAATAGTGTTTTAACCTTAAGCGCGTTAAGAGAAAGTGCAAACTGTGCATCACATTAGAGGCATCCGTCTTCAATTGTCCAATGAATCAATATGGTCACGCACAACAAAAAAATTGGCAGCACGCTGAAGGAAATCAGGTTAACACTGTCTTGCTAGATTAACTCCCTTCACATCCCCAGGACTGCATCTGATTGATAACAACCTGTTTGCTTTCATCAGTTGGCTTAAATGGATCACTACTTGCTAGTGTTGGGAAGTAAATGGTGTTGGCTGGACACTGACCCTCTTGTTATGGCTGGTAGTTGTAATGGATGCAGGTGTATAAAGATATTCTCTCTCTCCCAGCTCTGACCAGTGAGGACAGCTCTCTCTCTCTCTCTCTCTCTCTCTCTCTCTCTCTCTGTCTCTCTCTCTCACACGCCTCATTGACTGGGGTCCCGGGAAGTAAACAGTCCAACTTATCTAAAGCAAACCTTCTAGCACTATTATTGCCATATTTCTAATGTTTGCCATTAGAAATAGCATTAATAGTGTTGGATTGTTTGCTTACGGTTTCGGGGTTTTCCAGACTTCATTGGATAAGCCGACTGTTTACTTCCGGAAATTCAGCATGGAAATGCAATATTCACAGTGGCCATTTGTATGCGATGCGCTTTCATTCCAGTCCTCCGCGCGGTAGCGGCACAGTCAGAGAATAAGGACCAGCGAATGTTATCAGCTGAGTCCACGGGTCCACACACAGGCAGGAACAGCGCTGCTCCAGTTTACTCTATTGATTAGATAATCAATCAAAGATAGCAATTTAACTGATTAGTCACTAAAAGAGGATGGCAGAATGTTTTATCCAAGGTCATGGTTTGACATACAATGTAGGACACGACCAAGTAGTGCATACAGTATCTGGGCCGTGTTCTTCATAAACCCAGGGAATATTTTTGATCATCCTTTTCCATCCTTAGACTATCGGGAGCATAGAAAGTATGGTCTGTGAACAACGGGGCCGAGGTGTGTGTTTTACATGCATCAGCGCTCTCACACTGGGCACCTGACCCACATCCGTCCCTTCATCTATTCGCTTATCTGTGCCATCTCTGTATTCTCGAAGCCTCCTGCTATGTCACCCACCAGTCAATCACATATTAATTTTATTTATTCAACTTTTTTTTCAAGAGGGGAATTAAAAATGCGAATCTAATCTCATAAGGCCGTAATGTGATCAGTGTGACAGGCGATCAATGGTTGCTGCCACAGTGACATGAGGCAGTGATGTATGTGGGCTGGGGCTGACCAGTGTCACTTTGTCACTGGCCTGTGGTCGCACCCTCTCTCCTGCCCCCTTTCTCTGTCTCTCTCTTCGTCCTCTCTCCTGCATCTCTTCCTCCTCCTTTCTCTCCTCTTTTCCACTCCTATACTATGGAAAGAGTACATCCTCATCATCCTTGTATCTCTCTCTCTCTCTCTCTCTCTCTCTCTCTCTCTCTCTCTCTCTCTCTCTCTCTCTCTCTCTCTCTCTCTCTCTCTCTCTCTCTCTCTCTCTCTCTCTCTCTCTCTCTCTCTCTCTCTCTCTCTCTCTCTCTCTCTCTCTCTCTCTCTCTCTCTCTCTCTCTCTGTCTCTCTAAGGCCCCCACCCCCATGTGATGGACAGGTCTCAGGCCTGTCTCTCTCTCCCTGTTCCAGATTGATTTTCATACAGGGGATCTCTGACGAGATATTCAGTGCAGTCAATAGTGAAACAGAACCCAGGCAGGATCAGAGCAGGCGGGTATTTTTGGGGAGGCTCATAGACATGACCATTCATCACACCCCTCCATACGCACAGGACTCAGCCCACAGTGCGCGCACACACACACGCACACACACACACACACAAACACACATAACTAAAGCACTTACACACATGCAAATGCCAAAGCCATGCATCAGCACCCGTCCTTACACATATACAAAGTGAAACCGCACACACTCACGTACACACAACCATGGCGAGGTGAGACAGTTGGGGGAGGGCCAGTGTCTGGTTCTGGTGGTGTGTTGACCACTTGGCTGACCACATTGGCGGGCGGGAGATTTATTAAGGGCTGAACAACGTCCTGTGGCCACAGTGCATGTTGCAAACGGCAGGCCGGTACATCTTCATTAACAAGAAACATTTCTATTGATTTCATTTTTCCAGCGCTTCATGTTGCACATAAGAAATATGTACGGTCCAGTTAAATGAGTTATCCTGACCCAGTTTGTATTGAGCGGCCTCTTTATGATATTATCTATGGGAACGGTTAGTCACTGGGTGTCAAAGCTATTTGGCTGTAATGGAATAATGTGCAGCGGTAATCGGGAGTGGCGGGAGGCGTGGGGGGCACTGGAGGTCCCTCTGAAAGCAGAGGGAGAGAGAGACAGAGAGAGAGGGAGAGAGAGACAGAGGGAGAGAGAGAGAGACATTCCTCTGCAGGTGTCAGGTCTGTGCTCATCTTTCCCTCAGCACTTGCTCCTTGTCACTGCAACACTGCTGAAATAACTTTTTTTTTACAAGTGAGCAATCTCCTTCAGCTCATTCCCTCTCCTGTCCTCTCCTCTCCTCACCTCCTCTCATCTGTGTCTCTTCTCCCCTATCTCCTCTCCTCACCTCCTCGCTCCTGTTTTTCCTATTCTCCTCTCTCCTGTTTCTCCTCTCCTGTTTCTCCTCTCTTTAGGTTATTGATCCATCTCTATCAGTAATAAATGTTTCAAGATGACTGCTCTCCTGCATATGTGCAGTAATTGATGCCGTTATTCCAGGGTGAGCATTAATATTAATTTATCAGTGAGTGTTTGTGGGGGATTAGATCATTACTCAGGGTTTCCAAATGGAAGAATACTCAGGCTTTTATTATTTAAGCTATAGGGACTGATGCTGCAGTCTCTACTTATGTCTGTTCAGACAGGGAAAGCACACATTTTTAGCATTTATTCATTTTAGCAGCCTTTAGATTTACATGGCAATTTCCTTTTTAACAATGCTGGTAGTGTAAGACAAATTACATAGTATACAGTATGCCTGTAAACTGTTATATATACAGTATATACACAATTTTCTGTTGTGGAATTTATGTGAAAGAGAGCGCATGTGGGCAGGCTTATTCTCTTTCCAAAATAATTAGTATTTTGCTAATTGTCTCCAGTGTCTTTGGACGCCCTTGATTATTTCACAATCTATTATTATTTTTTTACTAGAGGGAGAAAACATTACATTTTTCAGATATTTTCCAATGTTATTCTTCGCCTCCCTCACTCTCCCCAACTCAAAACTCCCCTCCCCTTTGGCAATGTATCAAAATAAAAGCCCAGGGACTCACATCCAGGGAACAAACGGTCCCACAGGAATGACCGCACGACCCAGCCCGTGGCATGCCTTTCAGATCCCATCAGGTTCATTTTTAAAAGATGAGATGACTAACTCTAAGACTCATAGACAGACACGATATCCACTGTACACATCCATCTCTCCTGGCATCGTGTCAAAGGAGCTCTGAGTCCATCCGTCCCAAACAATAAAGACTCTCATCCTGCTTCATTGGAGGAGAACTAAAATTAAAGCCGTACTGACATGCCTTCCAAATCCAATCAGAGGTCAATAGCCGGGATGATTGATTGATTTCAAATCCAATTACAGATTGCATGTGCCGGGCTCTGGGTCCTATTAGGGATGGGCATTGGCAGGGTTTGCCTTGGGGACTGCAGGCCAGGGAATCACAGCTTCAGACAGTGACAGGAAGCACCTGCCTGGTCTTTTTAATTGCCTACAGTAATTATTAGAACAATGAAGCTCCAGACCTCTAGGAAACTGTGCTTATTAGAACAATTGATATATATATATATATCAATTGTTCAGCCAACTATAAGTATACTAAACTAATTTGGCTAATTGCTATCATAGATAATAGTAGCATAGCTTACTGTATATGGATCATTGATGCTTGCTATCCAGCTGTTGAACAACTTCTACCATTTTAGATGACGTTACAGGCAGCCGTCTACTTTTTCCTCAGCATAGCCTGCGCAGTTGGGCAATGTACTCACGAGGAAAAGGATATATCTAGCAAAAGACAACCCCTCTCTGTGCTTTAACCAGGCAGAGTTGAAAAGTCAGCTCTCAGGTGTTTCTTGGCAATGGTTTTCACCCACCGGTTTTGCTGAGCTACGCTCAACATATTCTTAGGCCCGTATCATTGCTGCAACATCCTGCATCAATTGCGGAGAGTGCAGATGAGATAGCTGGGAGAGACCAGGAGGAGTAACTGTTGCGCAATGGGATGAGGACAATCCCAACATCTCAAACCCTCTCTCCTTGAGCGATGCTATGGCTAATTACGCAAAGCAGTGGCAAAGCGTTGATCCTGACTGGCTGTCTCAGCAGCGGAGGCAGGGGAGTGGCAGTGATCCAACGCTCATATTCCACATAACTGCAGAGGCCACAGATGTGTGGCCTTTATGCGTTAAGTGGGTGGTCTGTTTCCGGCGAGTGGGCATGGCAACGTGTCCTCAGTCAGGCCTGACGAGCGGATCCCAGAGATACGTCCCTTGTGATGTCGCACAAATAGAATGTTTTCTGACCTGTCTGCCCAAGTTTGTCTCAGTGTTTAACCTCCCATGGAAACAAACTAACCACAGGTCCCCCAGCAGTTCCCCGACCAGAGGGAATATTACTGTGGAAAGGAGGAGGGAATGAGGGGAGGGGAGAGGGAGGGAAAGAAAGAAAAGAGGAGTATAGAGTGGATGCACAGAAATGAGAGGTAGAGATAGAGGGGACAGAGATGGGAGACAGAGAGGTGACCATAGAAAGAAAGAAAGAGAGAGCAGGGGATGGCACCAGGCCTACAGCTCAGTGTGTGACACAATGAACAAATACAATGGGAAATTGGATGTTTTGGGCATGTGGCACACTTCATGGTGACAATTCTGGGACTACAGTCCAAAACAGAAAACATATTGAATGTGTGCAGTTTTTGTTTTAATAGATATGATTGAACTTATTTTTAACATAACATAGGCATGTCATCACACAGTCCCACCCTAAGCTCAGAAGGTGCAAGGTACAAGAACCTCCAATGGACTGTGCGGAGCGCATGCAAATATCACTTTGCCTTTTGAACCTACCCTGCTTATATGCAAAGCACAGTAACTCTGAGAGGTACTAATTTCAATGCACTCAGGAGAAACAGTGGCTTTGGTGCAGGGACTCTAGGCTTTTTGCAGGCATTTCACGATTATGCAGAGATCAACATCTCAAATTCTGCACTCCCGCAATCATCTGATGCACGGTAAATTCATTAGGTGCTTACAACAGCTGACAATCTGTTTTATTGTATTATTCAGCTTTGGGGCACTGCGGTCTGTACTTCCGCTCAGTAATTTGTATTTGTAATCTGCATTTAAATTGTACCATGTACTTTGCATCCTTCCCTGTGTGTCTATATACTGTGTTCCATGACATCTGAAATGACAGATGCAGTATCAAGAAGATGCTAATCTCTGATTATATAAATGTAATTGTGCGGGACAGAGACCTGCTGACACAGATCCCGCGTGCATTCCGTCCCTTAGGTAAAATACTGGAATGAATATGTGGTTATTATTATTGTAATTATAGTATTTTAGTCCGATGAAATTAACAACCTATCCAGTGAAAGTAGTCCTGCTGCTCTTGTGTCAGTGTGGTAACCATATTTCACACTCTCTTTGCACCCCTCTTCCATGACCTGACCTGTCGGACTCTTAAGAAGTTACAGACTTTTATCTTTGTTTAGTGTACAATATGTTTTTTCCTTGCTTCTCGTTTGTCCTTCAACAACACAGCGAACCCAGACCAGGTGATCTCCTACCTGACCTGGTGTGTGAGTAACATCTATTGAAATATGTAATGCATTATAACTATCTTACCTATTCTAGACTGACAATATCAGGTGTTTGATTGAGGGGTGGGCCAGGGGCTGGATCCATGGATCGCATGATTTCGGTTATTTGGCATTTAACGGGGTAGGTTATGTACCAATTCCGTTAACAATGTGAATTTATATTGTTAGAGTCCCAGGGGTGTCAAACTCATTCCATCGAGGGCCGAGTGTGTGCAGGTTTCTGTTGTAACCAATGCATTACACCAGGTGATTTCAATTAGGTTCCCTCCTTAGTTGAAGAAGTGAGCTAATTAGTGAAATCACCTAGTGTAGTGCATTGGTTGCAACAAAAACCTGCATACGCTCAGCCCTCGATGGAATGAGTTTGACACCTGTGTGTTAGACAGTGGTTGCATTGTAAAAAATGCACAGCTTTTCAAAGACCCGACATCTGAGGCTAAAGGGTGACACAGGAACCCATTCAGAAAAGTGCTCAGTGAACTCAGTGTCTAGTTTATTCAATTAATTAAGAATTCACACCATCTCTTTTAATGGAGCGTCCCTATGGCGTGATGTGTGTTATTTCCTGCAGCAGTTGTATATCAGAGTACTTCTGTACTCCCACAATTGCTTGAATTTATGGATATATATAGTGACTGCTGACTTATGCATGCTGCGATCCTGTTAATGCAGGAAAAAGAAAGAGAGTTAAAAATACAATATTCTGGTGCATCGGAACAACACAATGCACAGACACACGGGGAGCAGATGGACCATTAAACCATTAAACCTTTGCTTTTAGCAGAATAAGATTTTCCAGCAGCCCTCCATCGTCTGGGTGCACTTTGCCCCTTGCATCTCGCCTCTGCGTTACTATCACGGAAGGTGACATCAGCTACATTTGAGGGTTAATTGTTAGCGCCTTGATGGCTTGCTTCTTCAGACTTATCAGTGGGTTAAAGTAGAAATATTAATGACAAGGAGATAAACGGATCTCAGAGTTCTGCTGATTGGGAGGAACTTTCCGGTCAAGGCCAGGCAGGTTCACTACTGCTGTTCACGGCTGAACCAACCTGGTCCTGTAAAATTGCAGCGATGGTGTAGTCCAGCTCATTCACTTACAAACTTGGGCCTGGCTCATACGCATACACACACACACATACACACATACACAGTGGAGACTCAGCCTGGCTCATTCACACACACACACACACACACACACACACACACACACACACACACACACACACACACACACACACACACACACACACACACACACACACACACACACAGTGGAGACTCAGCCTGGCCCATTCACACACACACACACACACACACACACACACACACACACACACACACACACACACACACACACACACACACAGTGGAGACTCAGCCTGGCTCATACACACAGACACAGTGGAGAGTCAGCCTGGCTCATACGCATACACACACACACACACACAGTGGAGACTCAGTCTGGCTCATTCACACACACACACACACACACACACACATACAGAGACTCAGCCTGGCTCATTCACACACACACACACACACACACACACAGTGGAGACTCAGTCTGGCTCATTCACACACACACACACACACACACACACACACACACACACACACACACACACACACACACACACACACACACACACACACACACACACACACACACATACAGAGACTCAGCCTGGCTCATTCACACACACACACACACACACACACACACACACACACACACACACAGTGGAGACTCAGCCTGGCTCATTCTCACACACACACACACACACACACACACACACACACAGCGAAGGCACAGCCCCTCCCACACAGACGCAGTGAGGTAAATGCGCTGTTTAAACAGAAGCGAACTAAGTGCCCATAATTTCTGTGCAAAAGGAGTGTATAGATCGCAGTGTGAAATTCAGGCACAGCCATCTGAAGATTGGGAGAGGGAGGTGTGAGACAGGCTACTTGAGCTGAATCCTATACTGTCTCAGTTTCCAGCAGCCAGACTGAAAGATTTGTAGCGATTCAGTGAAATTAACAATATAGGGGAACCACTGTAATTACCAGGCAATTAACAATCAGTGTCTTTGGAACCTGATACACACTGTCTGAGTACAACAGTGAGAGAGAGAGTGCGGGAGGAAGGAGGCAATGATGGCTTTGCTCTCTCTCTCCCTCTCTCTCTCTCGTGCATGCTTTTTCCATCCTGGGTCGTTACTCGTCTTTCCTTTCTTTTCACCTCTGTTTTCTCCCTCTCTCTTAGAGGTGTAATCTCTTAAGCGGGCACAATTAATTAATTATTAATAGGGGAAAGTTAATAATTCATGTTAATTGCTGATTTAAGTTTCTTTTCCGTCAACACAAAGAGAGGGGGGGGAGAGAGAGGAGACAAAGGTCATATTTAAAAACAACAAAAGAAGAGTTATGATTTCATTCTTTGTTTTCAGTTTTTTTGGGGTGGGGGGGGGGGGTGGTGCGCTGGATGTAATGAAAGTGGGGTAGAGGGGTGTTCTCATGCTCTGAGATGCAGTGACTTTAAACTGAGTATAGCAATCAATCTTCAGAAGAGCGCCACAACCTAAGAGACGTGTGTGTGTGTGTGTGTGTGTGTGTGTATGTGGGGGTGGGGAGTATCTCACAGGGAAGTGAGGCTTCAGTGGGCACAGGCTCACCAACACTGGACAGTTGAAGATTGGAAAAACGTTGTGTGGTCTGACGAATCTCGATTTCTGCTGTGACATGCAGATGGTAGGGTCAGAATTTGGCGTAAACAACATGAATCCATGCATCCATCCTGCCTTGTGTCAACAATTCAGGCTGGTGGTGGTGCTTTCTTGGCACACATTAATACCTTAATACCAATACCAATTGAGCATCGTTTAAATGCCACAGCCTACCTGAGTCTTGTTGCTGACCATGTGCATCCCTTTATGTCTACAGTCTACCCATCTTCTAATGGCTACTTCCAGCAGGATAATGCGCCATATCACAAAGCACACGTCATTTTAAGCTGGTTCACTAACATGAGTTCAGTGTGCTCCAATAGCCTCCACAGTCACCAGATCTCAGTCCAATACAGCACCTTTGGGATGTGGTGGAACGGGAGATTCACAACATGAATGTGCAGCTGAAAAATCTGCAGCAACTGCGTGATACTATCATGTCAACATGTACCAGAATCTCTGAGAAATGTTTCCAGCACCTTGTTGAATCCATGCCATGAAGAATTCAGGCTGTTCTGGGGGCAAAGGGGGGTCATACCCAGTACTAGAAAGGTGTACCTAATAAAGTGGCCACTGAGTGTAGGTCGTATAGTTATTTTATGACTGTATGATTGTTTACAGCTGAATATTAACTGAAGGAATTTAGGCAATTTAGCGCAACATTATGTCAACCTGTAGGCTGGATTACAATGTTCTGCATTGCGTGCAAATTATATTATGGTTTATACTGTATCCTGAATTAAGGAGGCCATTTCCAATTTTTTCTTACTAAATGATATGGAAATTCTGACCGACACAAGGACCATCTGTGATGCCCATCTTGAATCTCTTTCTGAAGGAGGAAGGAGTCCACCTTGAGCTCTGGGCTTGTGAAACTGGACCATCTTGACCTCCCGCCATCAGTAACAAGGATTCATCCTGTTGTAAAGTTCTGACCAAACAGGAAATCTGTGTTACTGGCGGTGAGGGTCCAGAGAGCACAGACAGACACACCGCACCGCTACACACACCTGGACACTTCAACACACCTGGACACATCTGAGAGAACAGACACTGTCACATGCCGTGCGACAAAACCAGGAGTGGAACAGAGCAGCAGGATGCAGGGATTGGATTTATCGGTCCTGGGGCCTCATTTATAAAACATGCTTACGCACAGATTTGATTTTAGAACGTGCGTACGCTCAAATCCACGCCTTTAAAAAACGGTCTTTAACGTGGAAAAGTACTCAGCTCCCCGTCAGGTTTCAACTTGGCGTACACACGTTTCCTTGTGGCAATGTTGGAGTACTGCAGGTATTCGCGGTCTCTCTCTTCTCTGTCCTGACCCTCGCTGGTGGAACTACCTTCTGCAATCGGTCAGGACCGCGGGAATCACTTGCGATTTCCGCAAGAGACTCAAAACCCACCTTTTCAGACTCCACTACCACTGAATTCTGTACATCTAGCTAATTGTCATCACCACTGCCTACTTGCTCAACACTATATACCCCTGCTTACTCCATAAATATATACCGGTATATATTTTTTATTTACTAACATTTTCCTTCCCGGTGTTACAGGTATGGTACGCAGCTGCCTGCAATGATGTCTATTGCTGTATTACTGCACTGATCTCTTGCGCGTACTATGATTGTTCCTACCATGTATTAATGTACATATTGTAAGTCGCTCTGGATAAGAGCGTCTGCTAAATGCTTAAAATGTACATGTAATGTAAAATGTATTCGGAAATCTAAGAGCGCCAACATGTCATCTGCTGCCTAATTGTTTCCTCATTATTATTATTATTATTAGTAGTAGTAGTAGTAGTATTACCAGATTGAACACATTGCTTAGGCTATACGTAATGGTTTGCACAATAAAGTTATTAATAAATTAAAACAACTTAAGCTAGGCTACTTGTGGAAAACAAAACAAAAACACACATTGGTTTTCTAAAACTACCCCTATTAGCATAATTGACACATCCTTGAAATGTATTTAATACATATTATGGTTCCACGTGTAAAACATTTTGGTCAATCTATAGGCTATAAAATGTCCAATAATGCAGTGGTTTGCAAGAGGAAGAATGGCAGCATTGTCACTTCTTGAAGATATTGCCAACCGCGCAATAAGAAGGGAACGAGTTATTCGAGATTTTGACCTCAGTTTTAAATCAGACCACTTTTTTTTACGTCCTTCAGGGACCTTTGCTGCCCCTTCACAGCCTGGGCTACAGACTGCCAGGCCACGTACTTGGTTTTACTGGTAAAGCCACTGGAAAGGCTCCCAAACAGCGTCACTGCACACATCTGCACCTCCGTCAACAGGACCTCGATTTCGGCCTCGCTAAAATTATTTTTCTTGAAGCTCGCCATTATCAAGTAGAGGATTTATGTTTTGATTCGAGCTCCTTTATATGCTAATTATATTAATTAGGGGGCGTTTACAAGGCGGAGATCTAAAACCATTCAGCTACGCACAATTTCAAGATAATTTGTGATTTCGAGATTTCACATCTGAGGGCGTGGCATTACACGTTTTTGTGCATACGTTCAGTTTCTCTGAATCACACTTACGCACATTTCAGAAATGATCTTAGATCAAATGTAGGATGGTTTCTACGCAACTTTTTATAAATGAGGCCACTGGACTCGGATTTATTTCAGCTCCATAGGGTCGGAGCGAGACAGAGAGAGAGAGAGAGAGAGAGAGAGAGACTGTAGCACAAATGTAAAATGAACAAAATATCTTCATCCCACCCTCCCCACCCCCTCTAGGTTCTGGACAAAAAACAACAAACTAAATGAAAATTCCAAGATGCAATACGCTCTTTTAACTTTTCAGTTGACGTCCCTTTCTGAGGTTCGGCATTCTCGCCTCCCTGGGTTTTGCTCCAGTTTCCAGCCACCTACTGAGAGAGCAGAGCAGTTTTAAGCGCGCAGGTACTGTGGCAGCCCAAGGTGTTGCCCAAGAAAATGGCTGCCCGGCCATTCAACACATTGGAGCCACTGGAGCCGGAAAGACTACATTTCCCAGCAGCCCGCAGTCCCGCACCTGAACAAAGTCAAGCGATTGGGACTACGGACAGCTGAAGGCCATTCGGAGGCCTATTTAAGGGACTGACTCGTGTCACACTGGGAGGGAGTAGGTTGGGGATTGTGGAGAGTGTAAGAAGAAAAGTGGTTTTGGATTGCAGTTTGTGATTGAATTGGACTGTTTGAGGACCCCCCTTTGTGTACTGACTTTTGGACTGTTTGAGGAACTGGATTGGATTTTGGACTGGGATTACAGACATAGACAACGAGTAAGGATTGTGGACTTTATGTGTTTGAATTGCCCCGAAGACCCCACACTTTTTGTGTTTGTCGAAATTAGTTTAATAAATTATTGTTTTGTTTTTATTACTACTGCCTCTGGGTTATTTAGCTGCCTACACCCTCTGCAAAGGTTCGTGAGTGTCTCCCCACCCCAAGGGACACCACAGTACATTTACATAAAGCCGCACGCCCGTGTGCTCTGGCTGCTCCACCAGTAGGTGGGGCTGTTAATCACCCTGGTTCCCCTGTCCCGACCGATGCCTTTCATCACTATTATCATGTTGAGGTGTAATGTAGCAGTACCAAAAGCCAGTTTTTCAGTCTGTCATTATTTCGGTCTATTACGCTGTACATCGTAAAGGGGAACACCTTTGTGCATGTTCTTCCTCAAAAACAGTTTGCATTCGTGCTACTTCTTTGTACAAAGCAAATCCTTTAAGTGTCCATTTCATATGGAGATATATGCTGGCTTGCTCCAGCCCATTGGTATATAGTACATTATCAGGATGAGCTGAGCGCAGAGAGCATGAGGGAGTCGTTCCAGGCAAATTAAAGATTGAATTAAAGATTGAAAAGAGCGAACAGCTTTGCCTCCTGTCTGTGTTATGACCCCAGCTGGGCAGATCTCTGGGGACCGAATGACTAACACATTCACACACAGGCATATACTCATGTACATATATGCACACACACACACAAATATACAGATACACATGCACAAAGAAACACCCACACATTTTTGCCCTCGCATACACAAAAACACAAACAAGTGCACACACACACTTGCGCACACACACACACACACACACACACACACACACACACACACACACACACAAACACACAGTATAACTGGATCCATCAGAAGCCTTATTGGCTCAGGGGTCTAGACTGGGCTCCAGGCCAGTAATCCTCTCACTTCATCCCTTCATCCTCACATACCTGCTCCAGGCCAGGAAGCAACTTACTCTGAAAGATGACATTACCTTTCTCCAACACCCTCTCGCACACAGGCAGACTGACACTCTCTCTCTTTACCCCCCAAGCCTCGTATATTAGACACAGCAGAGCCCACCAGATACAGATCAGTCACCCCCCCCGCCTCATCTTGAGTCTATGTCAGTCATCTGCAGTCTAGCCCCCGGCCCCCTTGAGTTATCTATCAGCTACTTGCAGCCTCACTCTTTATGTTAGCTTAAGAAGGCATGAAGAGATGAAACTGCATCACTTATCTGCAGCCCATACATGGCTTTAACAGCCCTGCCCCGAGCCAATTGTTGATTCAATCCGCCTCTTCCACCAATCAACAAAATCAACAAAATCCACCAATCCCTCGATGGAAGTTTGCATTCCGGCGGGCTTACTCGGTAACGGCAATGCAAGTCTCTTCAGGAAGTGCAAGTTGCAAGTAGTTGTTGTTGTCGAAACAAAAAATGTGTGCGTTCCCCATGGGCCTGCAGTGCAGCGCAGCGCGAGTCCGTGTCTCGTTAACTCCACGCCGCCCCACAACCCCCTCTCTCCTGCTAGACCACAGGGAGATGACATTCACCTGTCACAGCCTCCACGCCTGCCTGCCCTCTACCTTCACCGTCCGCCACCTCCACGATTCATTATTTGTTTTCTCTAAGTGCCGTTCCCATGGTTACAGCCTTCTTAGCTCTTCTTTATTTCGAGAGGAGCACAATGAGCTCTCCCTCGAGACGCTCCGCTATCTCTGGTGCTGACATTCCCATGAAACGTGGCGAAACTCTCTGATCCTACCACGCTGGGATAACTGCAAAAACAATGTCAACTTTTCTTAAACAAATACGACAAGATTAGAGTTAAGAAGGGCTGGTAAATATTATATCCGTATACCGCAAATGCCCCAGGTCCCCTTGAAACAACTTGGACTGTAGTTATCTACCTCAGTAGAATCCCAAGTATCAATCACAGTGGGTATAACGTATGTAGCCCACTGACAGCTCCACAGACACAAAGATAAGTGAAATTGATGGGAATCAATTGTAGTGAGCTTGCTGTATATGAACAGTGTGAGGCAGTAGTCGGGGAACAGGCCTAACTGGAAGGTTGCAGGAAGGAATCCCAGATGGGACACAGATCATTTACCCTTGAGCAAAGTACTTATCCAATAGTAAATATCCAGGTAAATATATATCATATGTGAGGCTATGAACACATTCTTTGTTTTTGGCTGTATATGCATTAGCTGGCTATGCTCAACAGTCACTGATATTCTGTAATTGTCTGTGTATTACAAGTAGGTCATTGATATATAAAAAGGCTGAAGAATATCTTGGTCCATTAACTGCTAGTGTCATTTGGTCAGCACACAGATGCCCCTGTGTATATCCCTATTGCCCTGCAGACAGTGCAGGAGACATTCAGCTAATGCTGACTGCGATTGTGATACTAATCGGGTTCAACTGTTCTTTCTTATCATATAGTTTCTCTTGCAGTTTCTGGAGGTATATTTTCCTTTTAGGGTTGATTACAGTACCATTGCATCTCCATTTACCTTTTAATCTTACACTAAAGTGTATTGTTTCTGGAAATGGATCCGTTTACGTGCAGGGAGGTCGCTGGTGTCCATCCCTCTGCCCGGATTGGACCATAAATCACTGGAATGACATCGCTCTTTAAACAGGGCTCCCGGTCCCATCCCAGGACCTTTCGGCTGGTCCTCCTAGCAGAAAATGGATGGGGCGACCGACAGACAGACGGACAGACAGTCACCGGGCAGAGATGACAGACCCCTGTCTCCAGACGATAGTCTCCGTTTCGGATTCACTCGTTTGTAAAAGTCACTGCTCATCCCAGAGCGTATGAATAAACCCTTCTCACAGCCTCTCTTCCCCCTCAGATATCTGTACGATACGTAAACCTGCACACACACACACACACAGGCCGTGTCTTATCTCCCTCTTTCACCGCAATACCTTATGCGAACCTGAAAATTATTCTCTGAATACTCCTTTCTTCCTCTTATTACTTACCTCATCCATTTCTTTGAAGAAGGTAACATAAGTAAAATGTAAAATTAAACGACCTTGTCCATTCAACAGAATCGATTGATTCACTTAATTCACACCTACATCTGAATGGTCTGTTCAGGTGTATCCATATTGATGAAATTATATACTTTTAAAGGTATTTATATTACCTCCTTATCATCAAGGAGGCCTATATATAAATACTGAATTAGTTGTTTTGATAGGATTACATTGCACTCAAAGTATTCAGACCCCTTCACTTTTTCCACCTTTTGTTATGTTACAACCTTATTCTAAAATGGATGAAAAAAAAAAATTCCCTCATCAATCTACACACAATACCCCATAATTACAAAGCAAAAACTGGTTTTTAGAAATTTTTCCAAATTTATTAAAAATTAAAAAACTGGAATATCACATTTACATAAGTATTCAGACCCTTTGCTATGACACCTTTATGGTAGTGCTTGGCATTTTGGGCAAAAAGTTCAATGTTTGTCTCATCAGACCAGATAATCTCAGAGTCCTTTAAGTGCTGTTTGGAAAACTCCAGGCGGGCTGTCATATGCCTTTTACTCAGGAGTGGCTTCTGTCTAGTCACTCTACCATAAAGGAGTGGTGCAGAGATGGTTGTTCTTCTGCCAGGTTCTCCCATCTCTGCAGAATAACTCTGAAACTCTGTTAGAGTGGCCACTGGGTTCTTGGTCACCTGACCAAGGCCCTACTTGCCTGGTTACTGAGTTTGGCCGGATGGCCAGCTCTAGGAAGAGTCGTGGTGGTTCCAAACTTCTTCCATTTCACAATGATGTGAAAGCCCACTGTGCTCCTGGGGACTTTCAATGCTTTAGCAATGTATTTGTACCCTTCTCCAGATCTATGCCTCAACACAATTCTATCTTGGAGGTCTATGGAGAGTTCCTAGGACTTCATAGCTTGTTTTTTGCTCTGACATGCACTGCGAACTGTGGGACCTTATATAGACAGGTGTGGTGTGCCTTTCTAAAGCATGTGCAATCAATTAAATTAGCCACAGGTGGACTACATTCAAGTACTGGAGACATCTCAAAGATGATCAAAGGGAACAGGATGAATCTGAGCTCAATTTCGAGTGTCATAGCAAAGGGTCTGAATACTTATGTAAATGTGATATTTCCGTTTTTTATTTTTAATAAATTAGCTATTTCTAAAAACATATTTTTGCTTTGTCATTATGGGATAGTGTGTGTAGATTGAGGAGGGAAACAATTGATTTACAGTTTTTTTCAACTGCTAACATGCTTTGGTCAAAACTGAAGTCACATTTTCAAAACTCTTCACACAGTCAGCGAACCAGAAGTCTATGTGGACCAAACAATTAATCATTTTTCATTGCTTTCACACAAAATGCATTCAATGACCACATTTTCCAAAATCCATGAACTCTTTTCTCATTCATACTCCACCACCCGCAAAACACTATATATTTGCAGCACATTTTTCAAATGCTAACACACTGTTTTCAAAACTGTTAAAAACGCATTCAAAACAGAATTACGTCACAATGTGTGCAGCACTGTCCAATGATGGTTTGCTGTTACACAAACCACTCATTGGCCCCTACAATACAGAGAGGCTCATTTCTTTTCTGGATGACCTGCATAAATGACTTGTGCCAGCGGAGGAGAGAAGGGCAGGAAACTCCCTATCTTCATTGTTGTGTGGGATAATGTGGCATTCCACCACTCTGCTGCAGTCACAGACTGGTTTGCTGCACATCCCAGGATGTTAGTATTATTCCTGCCTCCATACTCCCCCTTCCTAAACCCCATAGAATAGTTTTCTCTGCGTGGAGATGGAAGGTGTATGACCACCGTCCACATGACCAGATGTCCTTACTGGATGCCATGAATGTGGGGTGTAGAGACATTTATCCTAAAGACTGCCAGGGTTGGATTAGACATTCCAAAAGATACTTTCCAAGATGCATCGCCAGAGAAGACATAAGATGTGATGTTGATGAGAACTTGTGGCCAAATGCAGGAGAGAGGGAGATTATTATTGCAGCCCTGGAATTTCAGGAAATTGCTATTTTTTGTTTCAACGTTTTATTTTTCACAAGTAAATTACTATATGCAGAGATATAGAAAAAATAAACGATATTGAAGCAAATTTCTGCATTTCTAATTCATTCTTGTTACATATACTTTAGTACAGTCAATAAAGTGAAAAGGTGTTATTCTTATTCTATAATGAAATACTGAAAAAATCATTCAAACTTCAAGGATAAAAGTTCATAATTTATGTAATGCTCCCTGTTGTTAGTGTTTTTTAGGTCAGTGTGTTATGAGTGACAATGTATGCTTTCTGAGTGAGAATTGTTGCCTTATTTTTGAGACATGTATGAAGTGTTTTGGTGGTTTGAGTGAGTTATGGAAGTGAGATGAACTGTTTGGCCAAGACGCATGTTGGCAATGCAGACTGTATGAAGAGTTTTGAAAAAGTGTCATCAGTATTGACCGATGCTTGTTAGCAATTGAAAAAAACTGTAATCAATTTTAGAATAAGGCTGTAACCGGTGCTTAATTTGTAAAATAAGAGATGCCGGGGCTCAACTCGCCTCCCCCAACCACACACCACCCCCCCACACACCACCACCCCCCACACACCACCCCCCCTAACCCCCCGTGCAGGAAAAAGGTTACGTTTTCCTACCTCTGTTTCGCTGCATTTCTGTCCCTCCCTCTGGTCTAATGGTAACTTTCCAGTGGTGGAGCAACAAGGGTTAAAAACAGAAGCGGTGATATGGTTGCTGTTTTTAAAGACGCTCTTATTGACGTGCAGATTAAATTCATTTGTGAGAAACCTATCTCACACTCTGCGCTGGAAATTGCTACGGTGTTAACAGCGGTTAAGAGATCCTTCAAGGGCTGTAACTTGTTCTCCTGATGTCTCTGTGAACACTCTGTTAAGTCTGATAAGTCTGTTAAAATACTTGTTGTTGTCGCACTTTAGATATTTATGAGCCCGGGGTTCTGATTCTGAGTAAGACATTTGCCGGGGCGCAAAATCGGATTCTTGGCATTTGCCGGAGCTGAAATTAAGCACTGGCTGTAACATAACAATGTTTGGAAAAGGTGAAGGGGTCTGAATACTTTCTGAATGCACTGTATAAGTGGAACCCACCCAATAGATTTCTGTATTGGCTTAAGATTCTCACAATGTTTCTGGAACATTGTGATAACCCTAGGCCATATTACTTGTATTTTATTAAACTGTTCCTTAATCAACTTTTACATGTGATGGTTTTTTTCATGTTCTAAACTCTGTATTCAAAGTTATTCATCTACTGCTGTGGTGCTGTCATTAAAATTATTTGAGAAGCACTTTGTGTTGTGAAAAACATTAATACAATTCTTATTCTTGTCATTATTGACAATTTTACTATTCATAATTGCAAAATTATATCCAGGTAACTGCCAAAATAAAGGAAACACTTGAGTAAAAGTGTGCTTCTTGCATCTTGGTGCATCTTTCCGGCATGGTTTAGGTCCACTCAGCCCCTTGGAGTGCAAGGTAAACACCATCCACAGGGCGCAAGTGGTTTGATGAGCATGAAAGCGTTGTAAACCATATGCCATGGTAATCTCAGTCACCAGATCTCAACACAATTGAACACATATGGGAGATTCCGGAGCGGCGCCTGAATTCTGAGCAGCGTTTTCCACCCCCGTCAACAAAACACCAAAGGAATTTCTTGTGGAAGAATGGTGTTGCATTGCACCAATAGAATTCTAGACATTAGAATGTATGGCAAGGCGCAGGTGTTCTGGAGGCTTGTGGTGGCCCAACGCCCTATTACGTAAGACACTTTATGTTGGCATTTCCTTTATTTTGGCACTTATCTGTATATTATGTTGTTGAAATGGTACATGCATATGAATTAAGAGAATGCTAGGAGAGATGTCTTACCTTCACCTACGAATTTACTGCAATATTCTTACAATGTTACTGTAATGTTGTGGCAAAGAGGTTACACGACTACAGTGCTACAGGAGCGCTGTCAGAATGCGATGGGTTCCCTCCTCCTCTCTCGCCTTCTCCATCTGGCATCCAGCACAGCATCACCATTACCATCCCTGTTCAGATGTGCCCATCAATCACAGATATTACAGAATCAAACACAGCAGGTCCATTTGTCAGGGCGGCTCTTCTCTTATTTCATTCAGAAGGGGGAGAGAGAGAGAGAGAGAGAGAGAGAGAGAGAGAGAGAGAGAGAGAGAGAGAGAGAGAGAGAGAGAGAGAGAGAGAGAGAGAGAGAGAGAGAGAGAGAGAGAGAGAGAGAGAGAGAGAGAGAGAGAGAGAGAGAGAGATGCAGAAGGGGGGAGAACGAGTAGCAGAGGCAGAAAGAGGGAGAAAGAGCATTAATTTAATTCTCATTTTCTCCCATTCCTTGCGACTTTTATTAAAGAGATCAATTGTGCAAGTTTCAGAGAGTCTCGCTGCAGGGACCAGAGATAGAGACGTCCTTACAGATGAAGAGTACTGCCTGTCATTATTGTTACCCGGCCCATTGATCGGACAGCATGGGACCGCGAGCCTTGTCTGTGCCGACTGGAAGCATCCCCCTGCCACACCATTGGCTAAAAGACAGACGACCTTCGACCCCACAGATGTTTATGGTGCAGATTAAATATGAGTGTGTAAAGGGGGGAGAAGTACTGGAGCAGAGACATTCAATATCTTGGTCTGGCTTACATGAATAATCGGGAGACAGCAGTAAGAGTGTTAGACTAGAGAAGAGGACAGAGTTAGTGTAGATTGGGTAGAAGCTCACAGGGCAGGGTTAGAGTTTATCATTATGGGGTGAAATATATTGTATTTAAATGATAAAAAATCCTCAGATCCCATGTACTTACACAAGTCTGCCAAATAAATACCTGTGCAACATAAGCCCCTCCGAAGGCCCAATGTTCTGGAGTCCTGCAGCCATGTGCGGGCGGACTCTCAACTACCATGACTGGAATCACCGCTCTTATCTCAACTGTTACGAGTCAGACATGCTGTGATTTACAGACGTTTCAGGAAGTGCAGGGTAATGCTGCCCCCCTAACACAGGACAGTGACATCATCTTTGAAAGACACTGCACCAAGGTTACCAACTCTCTCATGTCCTCTCTCTCTCTCTCTCTCTCTCTCACACACACACATCACATACTCTCTCTCTCGTTCTCTCCCTCTCTCTCTCTCTTTCTCTCTTTCTCCATGGTCCCTGGTCCACCTGGTTTGCTGGTCCCCATGGTCATGTGCTATGCAGTGGTACTGAATGTATAATTCATACCTGCTAATGGGGGGCCGGTGCTGTAGAACCGGAGCCAGGGTATCGGATCTTCCCCCAGCCACCCGATACGCCGGTGTGTGTGGAAACATATACTTTAATTACGGCTCCAGTGGAGGCAGAGGGGGCTTGGGTGTTCAGTGACTTTGAGATGTGTCAGTGTCAGAGAGGAGGCCAGATCAGCTCGCTCTGTGGAGAGGGAAGGGAGGAGTGGGGGCCAGGTTTACCAATGTCAGCCCTTTCAGCACGTGTGTGTGTGTGTGTGCATGCATGTGTGTGTGTGTGTGTGTGTGTGTGTGCATGCATGTGTGTGTGTGTGTGTGTGTGTGTGCATGTTTCTGAGATGTGTGTTTGTACATTTGTGTGTGTGTGCTTGCATATGTACCTTTTTTGTACCTCTGTGTGTATGCCTGTGCATATGCATATGTACGTATGTGTGAGTGTGTGTGAGTGAGTAAGTGTGTGAGTGTGTGTTAGTGTATGCGTGTAAGTGTGTGTGTGAGTGAATGAGTGAGTATGTGAGTGTGTGTTAGTGTATGCGTGTAAGTGTGTGTGTGAGTGAATGAGTGAGTGTGTGTGTGTGAGTGTGAGTGTGAGTGTGCATATGTGCCTGCCTGTGTTGGTAAGTGATTCTGCCTGTCAGTCATCATTAACACTCAGTTTCCCCTGTCGCTCTGCCGCAGTATTGAGCCGTTGTGACTGGAGCTGAAGTTGAGCTCCTTCACCTGACATCTCTCCCTCCTTAGTTTTTCCCCTCCCAGTTTCCACCCTTACATCGAACCCTACACCGTAACTGGTACACCTTGTACTCAACATCTTACATCCTACACCAAACATTACATACCCAGTACCCCTGGCATCTGACATACTATACTCAAATCCAATCTACACACTTCCTCCACTTTCACGCTTACAGTACACACTTTCACATACTTATAACCTTACATGGTACACTATACACCTAACATCCTATATAAATTCCCTACATTTCACGCCTGACACAGTACACACCTGACACACTCTACACCCTTCACTTGAAGCCCTATGCTTGATATCCTACACCTCTAAGCCACCCAGCACCCATCTCGCTTCCTCAGCTCTCCTCCCTCCCCATACTCACTGATATATCTCTCCTTAATCTCTCCCTACACCCTACACCCTATAGCCAGCTCAAGCTCCCTTAATTGGAGGGACAGCTGGCATACTGGGAGGCCAACATGACCATTAAGAAACATGGCCTGTACAAATTTGTTGCATGGTTTGTGCCTGGTGGGGCCTCGCGAAGGTTTGGGTGCCCAACCAGCCCAACCAGCCCAACCAGCCACACCTGTAGAACCAAAGCTGCGACACCCTAACTCGGGGGAACCCCAACTCTGGTGCTGGCTTGTTTTCACCTTCAAATCAGTGACCACATCAGACCCGTGAAATTGTGTAATGAACTGCTTTAACGTATCAAATAAGGGCTGAGTAACAACCAAAGCCAGCAGACCCTGATGCTCCCCAGGACCATATTGTTATCCTTTCAGCTCTGCATCTCCACACACCGTGCTCCCTTTGGCTTCTCTGCGTCCCCATCCATCAGCGATGCCCTCGCTGAGGTGAAGGAGGTTTTGAAAGTGTTGGCGGTAAGAGGGGCCCTCCCTCTCCCTCTCCCCCTCAGCTCCGCCTGGCTTCCACTGTGGCCCCTCCTGACCACAACTACCAAGCACAGCTCAGTCGCACACCCTGACCGCCGCAGACACACCGCACGCGGCGCGACCGACTCCCACTGGGGGAGAGGTCTGGTGTCACTGTGGCCAGAGGTTTCCCCCATGAAGAATGATACTCTTCCCTGGAAGTCTAGCACAGTTAGGCCTGGAAGAGCATGGCTTAGTGAGAAACAAATGTGCCACTGATCAGACACGTCAGCATGTTTCACTTTCTTTTACGTGTCGGAACTTAGCAGATGCTCTTATCTTGAATGACTTACGCTTTTATTTTATTTTTTTATACAGCTGGATGTTTTACTGATGCAATTCAGGTTTGTACCTTGCTCATGGGTACAATGGCAATGGGAATCAAACCTTCAAACTTTCAGTTAGAATCCCAGTTCCCTAACCATTATATTACACTGCTGTGTGTGATTGTACTTTCATATGTGTGTGTCTATATGTGTGTGCGCATTACATTACATTTACACATTTAAGGCATTTAGCAGACACTCTTATCCAGAGCAACTTACACAGTTTACATTTCTTTTCACACAATCCATATATACAGATGGATATTTTTACTAAAGCAATTCAAGTTAAGTACCTTGCTCAAAGGTACAACGGCAGTGCTCCACCTGGGAATCGAACCAGCAACCTCTGAGTTACAAGGCCAGTTCCCTAACCATTACACTACACTGCCGCTCATGTGCATGTGCAAGTGTGTAGATGTGCGCGTGTGTGTCTGTGTGAGAGAAACTGTTTTTTTGGAGAGTATATGCTTTTTAAGTGAAAAAGTCATGAAATGTTGCTTGTTAAAACATGTAATGTTTATGATTTGTATTACTATGGATGTGTCCTTGAACCCGTGTGTAAGGAGCATGTAAAGAACCAAGCAAATGTATTAAAATTGAGGGATAATGAATAAGTCATAAGTGTAACTACAGTTAACTTTGAAGTTGTTTTAACATGCATGTGTGTTTATGTACAGTATATGGTGTGTGTGCTAATGCAGGTGGTATTTGTGTGTGTCTGTGTGTGTGTGACAGAGAGAAATAAAGTTTGTGTTTGTGTTTGTATGTGTGTGAGGGAGAGAGAATGTGTGCAAGAGTATGTGTGTGAGAGCACAGTATGTATGTGTTGGAGACGAATGTAAAAGAAACAATTCGAGAGAGAGAGGTGGAGAGAGTGAGGAGGACAAACTGAGGTAATTTCTTTCCTTTTTCATTCTTTTTTCCCCTCCTTTCCTTTTTTAAAGGTGATTAATAATTTACCAAGCTGAGGGAACCCGGTCCGAGTGCGATAATGATTGATGGACCAGCGGGAGTGCAGCAGTTAGCACTAAAAAACATGCTATCGGGTGACGCTGCTTATCGATGTCACACCCATTAGTGTCTGCTAATAGTAACCAGTCACTTGTACTGTCCTCCTCAATTTCCTGTGGGGTTCATCTCCTCTTCCAGCTCCTGCAGTGAGACAGGTCCATCTCCTTCTCCCCAGACCCCGAATCACCCCTTTTCTCCCACTTACTGTCATTCAACTGGGAATTACCTGCTTACTTCACTGTCTGTGTTTGTGTAAAATGATGTGGCACTGAACTCTGCTATATGGATGCATTGGAACAATGTCATTTTAGAAAACAGATTTTTTTCATTTTATTTTTTTTGCTTGAAAAAAATAGATCTACCTTTTTATCGTTATTTGTATCAAAGCAGCCATACATGACATAAAAAGTGTAACGGTGTATTTCATTAACGTTCCCTCCTTCCACTGGCTCTCTCCTCCCTGCACCCCTTTCACAACCTGGTCTTATCTCTGTGAAAGAACTAGTCACTGTGCAGCTATGCAGAGGGAGGAGCAGCCTGCCATGCCAGAAGTAGATTGAGGCAGGACAAGACTTGAGCAGGAGCAGATTGGGGGAGGAGCAGGAAGTTCGAAAAAGAGCAGACTTTGTGAGGAGCAGCCTGTTGCGCCAGTAGCAGATTGAGGTAGGGGTGCACAGGCTGCTGTAATGGGAGCTGTTTGAGGCAGGAGCAGGCTTAGACAGGAGCAGCCTGCTGTAATGGGAGGAGACTTGGGCAGGAGTAGGATGCTGTAATGGGAGCAGGTTGGGCAGGACTTGGCGGCCGTGACTGAAGCAGACTTGGGCAGGAGCGGGCTGCTGTAACAGGAGCGTTGAGGCGGTGCTGCTGCCAGTGCGCGCTCTGTGTTGGCTCTCCCCCGCGGTGCGTCGGCGCGGCCACACCGCGCCCGCGGCTCACTACTGTGGTTAGAGGTTTCTAAACCCCGGTGAACCACACTGGCCTCTGGTACGCCACAGATTCCGGGAGGTGTAGAGTGACGGCTCTCCCCGAATGCCTTCAGTGCTCACACTGCGCCCCGCAGTCACCACCACCATCGCATCGCCGTCCTCTACTCTTCCCCCTCGTCTCTGTTCTGTTTCGCCCCTTTTTACCTTCACTCTTCTACACTTTTGTTTTTCCTTGCTACTACTTTTCTGTCTTACGTTCAACCTTTTTCAACCATACACACACACACACACACACACACACACACACACACACACACACACACACACACACAGACTCTCTCTCTCTACACTGAGTCGTGCCCTTACTGTGTTCCCTGGCTCTGATTTCATCCTGACGAGTTATAATTGATTCCGCTGTAGGTTTCGCTGGTGGTAAGTGGGTGGGATCAAGTTTCACTGAAAACAAATCGCTCTCTACTGAGGCCTGACCTTCCCCCCACCCACATCCCCCTTCCATACCTCCCCTCCACCCTCCTCCTTTCCCCTCTTCATTCCCACACTCTCACCTCTCTCCTCATCCTCTCCAATCCTGCTGTCAATTACCCACTGTCCTTCTCTGTCCCCCTCCTTATCCTTACAGTCCCTGACCTCTCTTCTCCGTCTCCATCTCAGGCCCTTTGTCAGTCTCTCCATTTTGTCCTCTCCTTCCAGATCTCTCAATTTTTTATCCCCTCTCCCTCTCTCCCTCTCTGACCCTTTCTCCCTCTCTCTCCCTCTCCTTTCTCATTCTCTCCATCTTTGACCTCTCCTCTCCCTCTTTGACATGGCATACGTGTGTGAGAGTATGTGTATGAGACAGAGTTGTGACCAAGTCACTGTTATGCAAGTCATAAGTAAGTCAAGTCTTAACCTTCAAGTTTCAGGTAAGTCCCAAGTCATGAAGGGTAAGTCTCAAGTAAAGTCCCAAGTCACCATGTTCAGGTCAAGTCGTCACAAGTCCCAAATTTCAGGTGTCAAGTATTCAAGTCACATTCAAAACAAGGCTCTCGAGTCAACCAGTCAAGTCCAAGTCTAGTCCCAAGTCATAGACATGCAAGTCTAAGTCAAGTCTCAAGTACTTTTATTTTTTGCAAGTCAAGTCTGAAGTCATCAAAATTATGATGACTTCAGTCCAAGCCATGTGACTCGAGTCCACAACTTTGGTATGAGAGGGTCTGTTGAGGAGCAGATATCACGGCTGTTTTGGAGTAGGAGGTGGTTGCTCAGGGTGGGACATCAGCCTCAGGGGTACAAGAGGAGGCGGACACCATTTTAAGTGAGAGTGACACAGGGAGACTCTCGGAATCAGAATCAGGATTTGCACTCACAGTAAGTAATCCATTTTGGAACATAAAGATACAAGAACATTTAATGAGAAGAACAGGCCCTTCATAGGTTTGTGAGTGGCTCAAACAGTAAAGGTGCTCACCACGAGCACAGGCTATGTCACAAGCAGTCTATGATTGGGAGTCTGCTGAGGCTGGACACAATTGTCTATGAACCTCCAGCAGTAGGGTGTGTTAAAGTTGGCCATGGTTCCTTGGGTTAAAGGTGCAGTTATTCTTCCTAATGTGTACCATTTAACCTGTAGGGTTTAAAATCACAGGTGCAAATAACAGAAGCATATACAGTATATAATAATATATATGCCATTTAGCAGACGCTTTTATCCAAAGCAACTTACAATAGTGAATGTGTATGTGCATTTTTCAGTATACTATATGTGGTCCCAATGGGAATCGAACCCACAACCTAAGCGTTGTCAGCACCATGCTCTACCTACTGAGCCACACATAGCCACGTGGGTGGGAGGTGACTTGAGAGGGATGATTAAAAATTGGGGAGACAATGAAAAAGGTCAGTTTTCAGCCTATGGATCTCTCTCTACCCCATGTGTTCATAACTCTCCGTGTGAAAATACATCTTAATATCAAAACAAAATGTATCTAATTCCCAACTGTGTGCCCTTTCATTCTGCTGACAGAACTGAGCTCGAAATAGCCCTAGTAAATAACTTCATTCATCACTCTCAAAATGTTAAAAGCCTCAATCAAACCACTCTGTGACTATCCTTTTGCTAAGACGAAAGTGAAAGAATGTCTTAAGTCTTTCTTCATAACTTAAATGCTTGACACTTTATTTGCTGTTCTCACATTTTTTTTTTTTAGAGCTACTATGTCCGTCTTATAGTGTGGTAACCTCTTTGATTTATACTCAGTGCTTTTTAATATATATATTTCAGCATCTGCATATTTGCATTTTTTTTACCATTCAACACAATTCAGACTTTTACACCTGTCTTTTACATATTGTGTATACTCTGTAATTTAATGCTGTACCTCCCATACAACCATGCTTCCAATTATTATTACTCACAAATAGAGGTTTTGTGTATGTTACATTTTATTTTCCAAGTGTATGCCAAATTATAGATTCTATTTAAGTCAACTTGAATTATTTTAGCAACCTCCAAATCTTTTTGTGTTTTGCCATCGATTAATTTATCTATTTCGTTAACAAAGCAATTTATGCAAATAAGGAGCAGCAGAGGTTCCAGCAGTGATGCCTTGGAAAATCTCCACCCACTTGTCAGTAGCACGTTGTTTGTGTAAACATAGACTGCTCGACATGAATCAAAGGAGGCTTTTCATACACGAGCCAACGTGAATCCACACTCACCCACTTTATGGCAGCACCATTCTTATGGTGGTTTTGGTGATTTGGTTGGGCTCTCTCATTAATTTCAAATGAAAATATGTCAAACAACACGGTTACAATCGTCAGCAAAACAATGGGTAGCAGAATCTTAGCTGGCTTCTCTGAAGGAAATGGGAGTAAGGCTGACACGTACAGCCTATTTTATCACACCAATACTTTGCCCACTTTAACCATTTTCTCCTTCATCTGGCCTATATATCCTATGTATAGCACCTTCCAAAAACATTCATACCTTTGATAAAGATGAACAAAGAAGGCTGTAATAGATAAGAAATACAGGCTATGAGCTATATTGTATGCTCAAAAGTGGGAAAATGTTATTATTTTATACTAATACAATTTCTCAGAGAGAAAAAAAGTGCAGTAATATGTTTTCCCCCCCCAAAATCACAATTATTCACACCTCTAATAATTATTGTAAATAAAATCCAACAGAAATAAAACTAAACAAGTTCCAATGCTAGACAGCATACCAGCAGAGGGTTTGGCATCAGAAGAAGGACACTTGATGTTGAAAATAACGTCATACCTGCGGTGAAATATAGTGGTGGATTGTTGATGTTATGGGATTGTTTTTTTATCGAATGAAATCCAGCAAGTACCAAGACATTTTGGCAAAAAACCTGGTTCCCTTTGCCAGGAAGCTGTAACTTGGCCGCAAATGGATCTTTCAGCAAGACAATGATCCCAAGCATACCTCAAAATCAGCCAAGAAATGGTTAACTCACCACAAAATGTCCTGTTTTGCAATGTCCCTCTCAGTCTCCAGACTTGAACCTGATCGAAAATTTGTGGCTTGAATTGAGGAGAGCAAAAGAGAGTCCAAAAGCACAGATCAAAGGAACTGAAGGATCTTGAAAGATTCTGTATGAAGGAATGGAACTGCCCCAATATGTTCACCAATCTCATAAAACACTATAGATGACGACTAATGTTATCCTTGCGAATGAAAGGTGCACAAAGTACTGAAAACAGGGGTGGGAATAATTGTGACTGTGAGCAATTGTATTCATATAATTTCCCCATTTTTGTATTGAGCATA
The DNA here is from genome assembly GCA_029706075.1 of Aldrovandia affinis. NCBI lineage: Eukaryota > Metazoa > Chordata > Actinopteri > Notacanthiformes > Halosauridae > Aldrovandia > Aldrovandia affinis. The sequence goes on along the minus strand of JAINUG010000026.1, from coordinate 597,932 downwards.
CAGTATAGCTCATTACCTGTATTGTTTATTTTATACAGCCTTGTTTGCTCATCTTTATCAAGGGTGTCAATCCTTTTGGAGGGTATGGTATGTTTAAAATTCATGTGTTATACATCATATTTCTGTCTTAGTTTAGTTTTTTCATTTGATTGAGTTGATGAAATCTGCAGAATTAGACAGACGCACAATTTTTGCACAGCTCAGCAGAAAACTGAGTGTAGCACATACGTAAAAGGCACCATGGTGAGGCTGACACAAAGCTCTAGAGCTTGTCGTTTAGTTTACTTTAGTTCGTTCGTTTAGTATAGTTGAGATTAGTTTAGAGTGACTCCTCCTCACTGAGATAGTGTAGTTCACATGGATCATCAACAGGGGGCACCACAACCACTGACTCTGTGGTCCTCATCACTATATAGCCCAACTCTGGGAAACTTCAGCTTTGAGGACCTTGCAGCACACAATTTTTATACAACACTCACTGTGGTAGTTATTGCAACAGGCGGCTCCAGGGCTTCAGAAGTCACCTTTGTTTTAAAGGAAAGCAACTTGAAGTAGAAGCTTGCCTCCCAGAGGGGATTCCAGTATGTTACCCCTGTCCATTCTCTGTAAGGCTGAGTACTGTGAAAAGGGGCAAATTCTACCATTTCTCTGCCCAACTCAGCTGGGATTTGAACCCACAAGCCTCCAGCACCAGATCCGAGGCATCTTGACAATGAATGCCATGGTGAATTTCTATTTTATTTATCATGCTAAACTGGAAAATGTTTAGAATTCTTTTGGGAAAATAGAATTAGTAGAAAGACTCATAGGTATCTGGCTCGCTTGTGATTTTAAGAGGGGAGATAGTGTTCCAAGAGGAGCGACACTGCCCTCATTTGGCTGTTGTTAGGAATAACAGACACAATTTGTACGGTCCATTGCACCAGTTCTGCATAATGTGTGTAAGAGATGAGAGGGGCGCTGTTACAGAACTGTGCAACTATCAAAACTATGAGGGCATTCATTAATGGCTTCAGGTAGTTGTTATTCATCCTGTGAGGTGCAGTGTACTGTAATTGCAAATTATGTCATTCTAACCAATGCCTGTCTGTCCTGGCTATTGCTCTAATCACACACATTGCAAACGCAACAAAACAGAGACAGGGAGAGGCAAATGGAAAGAGAGGGAGAGAGAGGGGTAGAGAGCGAGACATGAGAGCAAATGGACAGACAGACAGAGACAGACTGATTTCTGACTGACAACGAGTCTGTATTTGTAGCGACATGGAGACTCTGCCCCCCAGGTCCTCTCCAGAGAGACACAGCAAATGGAATTAAAGAAAGGATGAGCCTTTTCCTCCCCTCACAGTTATGAGTCCTGTGGCTCCACAGGGATGGAGTGAGGGAGACAGGCAGCTGACTCAACACTACAGGGACTTGGACCAAAGCATCTCGCCAAAGCATGGAGTTCCTGTGAGGGAGGGGGAAAGTCTGTGGGACTGTGTGTTTTAAGCACATCTGGGGGTGTTGTGAGTGTGTGTGTGTGCTTTCTGAGAGGGGGGGTCTGGTGCTGTGTGTTGGATGGAAGTTGGATGTGTCTCTCGTAGAAGCTTGCTGCTAACTGGACAATCTGTTTCAGAGGGATGGGGGATTAAGGACACGAGGGGCCTCAGCATGTATGAAAATGTCAGGGTAAGTAACGTACATGCACAAGACGCTGATGGATGAGTGAGAGGAAGCCGAGCAGAGAACAGAGAGTGAAATAAAGGGCAAAAGAGAGTGACTGAGTGAAAGAAAAAGACAGCCAGCAGCCCGCTCTGGCTACAATACAGTGGGAATATAGCTATAATGCACAGGAACACACACACACACACACACACACACACACACACACACACACACACACACACACACATACACACAGTCACGCAGCTCCTATTCAGACAGAGAGAATGTAATTAATTTTACCAGGATGCTCTCAGGTTAGATTCTCCACTCCCAGCAACTGGGTAAAAAGTCCCTCCGCAGCCCCGCCCCCCAGACTCCAACCAGAATTCTTCCCCACCACTCTCCCCATTCATGCTCTGACATCACAGGGCCGGGTAAACAGACAACCGTGAGTCTGTCCACTTCCTGTGTGATTAACCACAGCGACACCCACACAGTAAACACACAGCGATGCCCATCAAAGGGCACGGCCATCATATCCCCTGCATCATAGGGACCATTACCATGGTACTCTTTTGTCAGTAAAATAGCATTCAGCCCATAGTGTACTCTTCTACTCAGTGATAATTATTAAGGCTTTGACACTGGATGTATTGAAAGATTACATAACACATTGTGTAAGCTGCTAAGTAGTGATAACTAGCGAACTGCAAATAATCAACAATACTTGCTTCGATTTTTGGTATAGTGTTCTATTAATCCTTGGTTTATAGAATACAAAGCTTATGCGGGTGTGTTTTACATTATTAGTCCATGAGTAACAGTTTATAAAGCCTTTATTGGCGTGTCACATTATCAGTCCAGGAGTTACATAGATTGCGCATGTCTGTGCATCGCGGTGTACGTGTCTGTGTTTGCGTGAGTGTGTGTGCGTGCATGCACATGTGTGTGTGTGTGTGCATGTGTGTGTGTGTGTGTGTGTGTGTGCGTGCATGCATGCATGCATGTGCACGTGGATTGGTGTGTGTGTGTGTGTGTGTGTGTGCGTGTGTGTGGGTGTGTGTAATGATGGTGTTCTGTCAGTGGTCCAGGCTGTCCTCTGACCCTGAGTGAGAGAGAGGCGGCGCGCTGGCCTGGGTGTCCGCGCTGAACAAGCAACGATAAGGGCCTTAATGTGTTTGCTCAGGGGCTGAGGGAGACTGGAGGAGAAAGGGGCTCTGACGCAGGAGGGCCCGTTGCCCGCCACTGCGCTCACAATGGAGGCCCCTGACGCCAGGGCCACCGACACAAACACAGCTCCAAATGTCACGGCGACGGGCCAGGGAGCCACGCTTTGATAGGCGGTCGGTGAGCTGGCGGCCCGGCCCAGCCCGGTTTAAATAGAGGGATGGAAGCCGTCTCCAGACAGACACGCCGAGGGCGAAATTCACACATGCGTACACAACACTCGACAAGCCTTCTCTACAGAGGCGCTTAACTCCCACACGACGGCGCGTGTCAGACAAACAGACATTTGCATTGCATTTACATAGTCATTTAGTTATTTAGCAGACGCTCTTATCCAGAGCGACTGAAAAAAAGTGCATTAAAAAAAGAAAACAGACGCACAGCGGCCTACAGAAACGACTGCAGTGGTGTTTCAGCATTGCACCTAGAACCCTTGGACACAGCGATGCAAAGCATGGCCGGATTTCGGGCGGCGTTGGCAGTGGCGGTGGTGACGATGGAGATGGCGGTGTTTGTGATGGTCCCTGCGGTGAACAGCGCCCCGGTGAGCCCGAACCAAGATCTCAGCAGGGGAGGTGAGGATCTACCTGGGGCATGGATCTCTCACACTGTGGTGACAACTCCTCAACCATCGTGCTTTTTTTTTCAAACGGAAGCAAACATTATTATTATACATTAATATTCTATAAATTCAAGCCATTGTGACCATTCGATGCAGTGTGACTTCTGACGCTTTCACTGTAGTTGAAATTCCGTTCGGCACAATAGAGATAATTTCAGTTCAGTGCTTGTAGGGGCTCTTTGCGGTAGAACGTACGTGGTTTCATGGCAGTAGAAGTCACGTTGCCCATAACAGTAGAAATTGTGGGCTTTCACTGTGGGAGAACCTTGATGGTGTGAGAGAAAGGCCGTAGAATCTGGACACCAGAATCTGAGTGCACAGTCTGTACTGATTGCACGCAGGGCTGAGCAGTGGGCTGCTTTGAGCGACTGCTTTGGGTTCAGCAAAGGGAAATGGCACTGCAACTAGAGAGTTGCAGGTTTGAATACTGAGTGTGACACTGCCGCTGTACATTTGAGAGATTAAGTTCTGCGTTCTGGGTTCTTCCTGAGTTTCTCAAGCGAGAACCAAGCTTTAAGAGAGGGGTGGAAGGGTGAGGGATTGAAACATTGGCACATAGCTCATATTATAAAGTCTCCCAGACGCATGACCTGCATGTAAGGTAAGGATTCATTGAGAAAGCTTTGCTATCGAGACAGCTAATGGAAATGAATTTTGTACTTATTGTTTTTGTTGATCTAAACAACATTCTGGTATTCTGCCAGAATTCTCTCAGGAGATGAGGACTATAGGGCCACTTACGTACGGGACCAGAACCACTGAATGTCATTCCTCTGGACTTCAATACCTCTTTCATGGTCTCTAAGCAACCCCTTGGGATCACAATTCCCTTTGCAAACAAGTGTGTAGGCAGTTTGTGTACGCAATACGTATATGTATGTGTATATGTCAATTTATATAGTGGGAAGCTATCCTAATCTCTGACAGAAGAGACTGTGAAGAGAATAGGGAGGTTCTTAAGTATGATGTCAAACTGCTGCCATTCTGGCTCAGAGGGTGAGATTTATATTTTTCAGATGCTGTACCCTTGATTTCAAAATATAATCTGATTACAATTTTAGCTAAATCAACAGCAGAAAAGGTAAAATGTAATATACATTTTACATTACAATGTAATGTGGTTCTGTGTGGCTCAGTTGGTAGAGCACAGCATTGGCAACGCTTAGGTTGTGGGTTCAATCCCCACTGGGATCACATATACTGAAAAAAAATGTATGCATTCACTACTGTAAATCGCTTTGGATAAAAGCGTCTGCTAAATGGCGTATATATATTAAAAGGTAAAATGTCCATTCATACAGTTATTTGTCTAAATTTGAGCTATATTTCCTTAGAGAAGATTAACTGAAAAGTGAGAAGAGCTGAAAGTCCTTCAATGTGAGCACAGCATTTAAGCCTCTAAAACTGAGTTATTTTAAGAATAATGTTTTGGGAAATTAGTCACACTAGCAGTCAAAAAGAATGACTTGCATAACAGATAATTGCTTGATCGAGGAAAACACGATTACGACACTATACAAAAGTTTCATAGCTTGTGGACCCTAGTATAGCTTTATGATGGATTACATATTCGTGGCGTGCTGTTGAACAACAGACGTGTTGGTGATTGTAAGTTAACTAGTCACTAATTGATCTGGGTTTAGCAATGTGTGTAACATACAGTATACTGCTCACCTCTCCACATATGCAGTTTGCAATTTAATAAAGCAGTATAAAATTAAACATGTGGAGGGCTTATCTGCACAGTTACAGTGGTGAAGCCAGTAATAATGAACAAGCTTTACGGAGTGCCGATGTGTGTAGAAAGTTAAGCCCACATGAACTGTATGGAAATGGATTGCAAGATATGCTAGCTACTTGCTAGCACTAACACTAACTAAGACTAATTCATCTGGAAAAGTTATCAAGTCACAGCATAGGTAGCTAGCCATCTAATACTAACAATGATTAATCGTACCGTGTATTAATGCACATCTTGTAAGTCGCTCTGGATAAGAGCGTCTGCTAAATGCTTCAAATGTAAAATGTAAATGTAATACTATCACCATTCTCAAATGTAAATGAGTATTGACACCATTCATTAATATGGCCCATACAGTTTGCTATTCTGATTGGATACATAGTACCTGCTAAGAACTGACTTGGAGCAGTCAGTAAAGTGTGCTGTGATTCTTCAAATTGCACCATGGTTTATTGTATTGTGCATGCGAGAAGTGTTGATAGTGTAGTCAGCATGGAGATGTTCACAGTGCTGCTGTTTATCCCTGCTTATTTTACCATTACTAACTGACCTTCAGATACAATGGCAACTGCAAGTCTAAGCTACAACATTTATATATCTGTCATCATTTGGATTTGATAGAAAGATGCATTGACAAATGCTCAGCTCCTAAACTAGAATGGAGCAGCACAAGGAAAGCCCTTAAGATATCTATTTGAGAAAACTAACACTCTCCCTGAGTGTAGATTTGCCTCCCTGTTCAGTGAAGCTAAGTAAGTGAAGTAAGTGGTGTTTTAATGAGTCAAAACTGGTACTGATCCAGCAGGCGTTCTGGCACTTCGTACTAATTGTACATTTGTCGAGTTGGCCTTTGAACTTAACTAGCGTAGTTTTGAAGTGGTGCAAACGTTCGCAGTGAGCAGAGGGCGCCTGAGGCCTCGTGTTGTGTTGTAATAATCAGGTAAATGAGGCTTATTCTCTAAAGCATGCTCTGATTGAGGCCTTACTGTGCTTTCCAGGTGACAGGGAAGCACCTTACACTGTACAGAGCAATCCAGACAGACGAGGGACATTTGTGTCAACCATGAACAGTCCTGAGAGACGAGAGAAATTCTTAAAGATCCTAATGGCCCTGGAAGAGCTTAATAGATCCATCAACAGCTCCATGAGCAGCAGGATCACCATGATGCCCCGGGGTGAGAAATGCACACACACACATGCACGTGCACACACACACACTTACACACAGGTACGCGCACACACTCACATACATTTATGCACATGTACACACATACACACACACGTCACAGACAAACACACGCAAGCAGACACATGCACACACACACACACACACACACACACACACACACACACACACACACACACACACACACACACACACACACAAGCACACACATGCACGTGCACACACATACAAACACACAGGCACGCCCACACACTCACAAACACACATGCAGACACACACTCACACACGCGTACGCACCCACATATACATGATTGCACGCAAATATGAATGTATACATACATCAAGCAACAACACAACAAGCAACACAGTAAACCAAGTTTACCTACTAATACTGAATTCGATGTATTCATTGATTTATTTATGTTGTTTTAGCCAAAGTTCCGGGCACAGGAAAAAAGAACAAAGCGGTAAGTGCTGATCAGAGCAGTGTGTGTGTGTGTGTGTGTGTGTGTGTGTGTGTGTGTGTGTGTTTACAGAATATCCCATCAGGCATTGGGAATATGAATGCGCATAATGAGGATGATCACTGTGATGCATCCACAGGTGGCATCGGGGGAAACCAAGCAAGCTGCCACAGTGCCCCCGATGGATGCCGGCGGTACAGTTTCAGCACCCAGTCACCCACCAGAGCCTCAGAAGGGTGGGAAGGGTTTCAAAAAGACTCTTCCTCAGACCCCAAAGAAACCCAATAAGAGAGGTGAGCAAGGACTGCTGGCTGAGAGTGTATGTATTAGCCAATGCGGCAAGAAGGAATAATTCAACATTGTGAAATGCAGTGCTGCCAGAATAGTCACTTGCCATAGAACTCCAAACTTTGTGGGGACACCGGCCAATTTTACATGAGAGGAAGTCCCTGTAATTTTCTGTAAAAAGACACTTTTAGAAAGATCTGGCAATATTGCTTAACAACATTATGTTAACATGTATAAAAAGGTAAGCAATGCCTCTCATCTTTCGTTTTCTCTCCAACAGTTTGCTTCTGGAAGTACTGCTCCCAAAATTGATCTGCACCCTCAGCCCTCCACCCCCCTCCCCATGGACCCTCACCCACACTGCTCGCCCCCCCAATCTCAGCGCTTAGCAACGCTGTAAGACACCGACAACGACCTTTTCAACAGGTCATTAGTAATGTTACTGACACTACTGCCACACAGTGCCCCGACTTGTGTACATTTGATGTCGTGCATGAAACGTTTAACAAATGAGCCATGTAGAAATCAAATAAATTGAAACTCATTAAATCAAAATAATAAACAGAACTTTATTTTTCTACAGTCCTCTCAGTGTTCATTCCACAGTTTGTGAAACCACCTGGCCCGCCCACTGACTAACAAACAGTAAAATGCAGAGAATTCCAAGCGCTTTGTTGCCATGGCGGCAGCCTCTGACAGGTTGTATCAGGGAGCCAGATAGAGTTGATAGAGTTTGCCCTTTGCAGAAAATCGCTTACCCTAAATTCCTTTCCCTCTATGTCTCAATTCCTCCCCATGTCCTCCCTTTTTTATATGCGAGGGGAGCTCTATGACAACAGAGTACAGTCCATCACAATAAATCAGTGGGCGGGGTAATAAAGTCTCTTCAGAAATAGGCCAGCAGCTGTCAATCCTGCTGTTGTCCCAGGGACCTGTTAGCAGGCGAGCGGCAGCCAAACTATAACGGCACACATGCGCCACAGACCCAGAGACCTCTGGGAAAAACCAACGGTAAAAGAAGGCTGGAGACAGACCTGGTGTCTACGCTATTCAGGGTGAGCAAAAAACTCCCTTGAAAACCAGTTCAGAGCTGGAAGGGGTTTAATAAGGGCTTTTCCGCTATTATTCATTGACTTATTTTGGATTTACTATTTTGAACCAAGGAGATGTTCTAATGCAGTCATGGGGACCATGCTGTAGGGTGGGACATACAGTAGCCCCAGGTCTTCATGGCAATCACGTCAAAGAATGAGGGTATTAAGCCTGTTGTCCTTGCCAAATTCCCAATCTGAAGTTTTCAGACTGGATATCTAGTCTTCCCCAGGCTAATTGGTCAATTAAAACAACTTAAAACCCATCCAGCAGATATCTCCAAACCATGAGTTGTGCAGCCTGGTAATAGACAAGTTCCTATGTCAGAAATGAGCTTAAACTAATGTAATGTCAGAATATATCTACACTGTGCACGTGCAGTCAGAGTAGTATAAATTGAATAGTGCCATATCTAGAGTTATATCAACGAATTTGAATGTAACATGCTTTTGTATAGTATGATGCAATTACATAATATTGCTATTAAATATGACTATTGTCTATGTTGCTAAACTCATTATTATTATTGCTGCAAAAATAGTTGTGGGCCACCACTCTAGATGCTCTAGATATTCTTCATAATCAACGAGTATTGGAAGTCATTTGCGTAGCACAGCCACATTTTGATAAACCTTTGGGCAGAGAGTATAACAATATGAAAATAAAGAGCATAGCAATTCATTTGATCAATTTAATTAATCTCTTGTGAAATTGACAAGACGTTTACAGAATGACGCTTTTGCTTAAATGGCTTGAGTCAATACATTTGATGCACAATATAAAACAATCTCTCTAAAATGTCGCTTATGATTTAGTCTGCTAATTTAAAAGTAGCATGTGTAATACTTATGAGATGCATTGGAATCAACTGTCAGAGACATGCAGTCTACAGCCTTCCTGTATTTGATATAAAAATATGAAAAGAAACAGAACGTTTCACAAAGCAAACATAAAATTAGAGAACACGATACTTTTCATTTATAACAACATAATGACAATTCGTGTCATTTTTATGAAATACCAATAGAAAATTCCCATGGAGACATTTTGGCCGTGACTTTACTAAAGCTTTTTTATGTTTTTACTGAATTAGAATCATCATCCTGCACAGAACAGAATGGAATTAATAAAACAAACAGAAAAAAATGAGAAAGAAACGCATGATTGAATACACAAAATAAATGATTATATGGAAGATTCTTAATGTGGTCAAGGCCAAACTACTATGTGTACAAAGAAGTCTCAGGGTTGGTATTTGACTCAGATAAAAGTAGTATTTATGCGCTGAGGTTTCAGCCTTGGGCATAACAAGTTTTCTGGTCCTGCCATTGAAGAGGGAGTGCATCACAAACACTTTACACTCAAGCACACAACGCATCGCGGACACTTTACGCCGAAATAAACACGCGCTGCCTCGGAGACAAAGGGCTGGACGTGCTAAAGGCACCGTGCCAAAATGTTCCTCCGCACCATGACCACTCGGGGAGGGATTGGCATCATAACAAGAGAAGAGACAGAGAAGAGGAGACAGAGAAGGACAGAGGACAGTCAACAGCGTCGGAAAACACCGCGGGTTTCTTCCACTGGACACACAGTGCGCGAGAGGAAGCTCTGAACTGAAGGCGGTGATTTGTGAGGCGACAGAAGAGGACAACGTTGCAAAGCGATCATGCCACGACAGAGACAATGCAAGGAGACAGTGCGGCGACACGTGTGCTGCTCAACCAGTGAGAGCACACACACACACACACACATCCTTCTCCATACTACCGTTCACCCACGGTCAAGCCCCCTATTTGATCTTTTTGGCGACATCCAGGTAAGCGAACTCAATCTCGCGGTCAGCGGGACAGGTGTTGGTGAACTCCTCTCTCTGGTAGGCATTGTTCAAATATCGCCACACTCCTGTCATGTCTGCTGGGATCTCAAAGTTCCTGTACTTCCTGGCCACCACCTAAGAAAGACAAGAGGGGCACTGGCAAACCTACAGCACACCATCAGGCACAAAACTCACAAATAAAGTATATCTAATACAAATGCAGTATAACATCTGACAATATGCCAAAACTACAGTATAGCATTTTTCACACAAAGCGTTGACATACCCATACTATGATTATCTGACTGAACATGCACTGACAGTTTAACACCAAACAGTAATACATCTGCTATAAAACAGCAAACTAGCGTCTACACCCTCAGTTTCACTAGATACACATTTAATATAATCATTCATTTACAGACTAGGATAATGATCTATTATATTTGCTATAACAGTTATTGTAGCACAGGTCTTGCGGCATGAATTTTGACTATGGCAATTGTTGGACTGTAGCTTTACTGATCTAAAGCTGTAATGATGAATCTCTAGCCATGTTAATATCTCATCTCATCTCATCTTCAGCCGCTTATTCCTAGTTAGGGTCGCGGGGGGGCTGGAGCCTATCCCAGCATGCATTGGGGCGAGAGGCAGGAATACACCCTGGACAGGTCGCCAATCCATCGCAGGGCACTACATACACCATTCACTCACACACTCATACCTACGGGCAATTTAGACTCTCCAATTAGCCTAACGTGCATGTCTTTGGACTGTGGGAAGAAACCGGAGTACCCGGAGGAAACCCACGCGGACACGGGGAGAACATCCACACAGAAAGGCCCCCGGCCTGGATTCGAACCTGAGACCTTCTTGCTGTGAGGCGACAGTGCTATCCACTGCACCACCGTGCCGCCTCCATGTTAATATGTTAATGTTAAAGTCACTTTGGTTAAAAGCATCTGCCAAATGACTAAATAGTCATCTATCCTATCCCTAACCAATACAAAACACAAATACCACAGTACCACAATGTGTGGGAAGATGCAGAGCAGTAAGTATATTAATAATGTGCAGTTTGGGCAGCAGGGGGCAGCAGAGTACCTTCATGATGTGCAGTTTGGGCAGCAGGTTGCAGTCTGCCAGTGTGAGGTCTGGTCCATCCAGGAAACTGCGGGTGGATTCAGTGAGATCATCGGGACTGTCTGCATCAATCTCTGCAGGCAAAGGCGACCTCAGGTATCCATCCAGCCGCCTCAGAGACTTTAACAAAGCCTTCTCCAGGCCTACACACACACACACACACACACACACACACACACAAGGGCACACAAGGGCACACACATACAAGTGCAAACACAATGTGCACACACACACATTTAGAGAGAGACATATGAAGACAGACATGGAAACAAATGTGTTTTAAGCTTGCATATGCACAAAAGCCACAACCTGTAAAAAGCAATGAGAAATTGTACAGAAAATGCACTTTTATATTGCAACAACATTGTTATTTTAACGTTTTTAACTGCATGGCAGAAAATACAGCTTTCTCTATTGTGGTGGTTAAAATGATCCATTTTGCATGAATAACACTGGTGTAAATTAGAGTACCCCTGATGTTCAGTAATGAGTTCTAAAACAAGCTTCTGGTGTCTCACCATCGTTGGCATCCTTGCGAGGGTTCTTGATGAAGGCAGAGAACTTTGCAAACACATCAATCCCTGCAATGTTGGACTCTGGGTGTTTCGTGGCCAGTCTAGGGTACCTGCACATATAAACGTGACATTACACGAACCTATTCTGGCTCAGTTTCATTTCTGTGTGGAGATCATGGAGATGATCAGTCTTTTCTTCCCTCAGAAGAAAATAAATGTCTGATAAATGTCCTTTTATTATTTATGATTTATTTTTATGATTTATTATTTAGATAATTGCATCTTTGAACATATTTGTAAGTGATAGTGCATGCAGTGATATGTGACTCAGACTAATTCGAGGGATTCTGTGTGACTGACATGATGTGAGATTCTCTGTGACTGATGACATGTGAGATTCCGTGTGACTGTTAAACTGTGTGATGCTGTGTAAATGATGTGATGTGAGATGCTGTGTGACTCCGGATGATGTGAGACGCTGTTTGATTAAGATCGATATGAGTACAGGTACTCCTCACTTAACGACCTACCTGTTTAACGACCGCACGGACTTACGACCAGCTCTCCGACCAGTCGGTATTGTACGCTGTACGAGAACTTTGGTCGTGGAAACGGCAGCGCGGCGTCTCAGCGTCAAGCATCTCATCTCGCATCACCCTTTCTCAGTCTCAGTCTCGTTCCCGCAGTCGGTCAGTATTCACTACACTACCCACTAACAGTTCAGTATGCTTGAAATATCGAAAAGCGGCGGCTCCTCGCTTATCGACCAATTCGCTTAACGACCTAGTCGTAGGAACGGAACTCGGTCGTTAAGTGAGGAGTACCTGTAATATTTTGTGACTGACGTGTTGTAGGATGCTGATGTGAGATGTGACTGTTACAGTGTGAGATGCTGTGCGATTGGTATGGTGTAAGATGCTGTGTAACTGATGTGATGTAAGATGCTGTGTGACTGTTACAGTGTGAGGTGCTGTGTAACCAATATGATGTGAGTGACAGATACAGAGAAGGACTCCAGTCTTACCCCGGAGGTACCAGCCTCTCCTCCAGGAACTCCTCAATCTTGTTAACATCAACCTTCACCTCTCCGTTAAATGTAACAAATGGCGGATTGGTCCCTGGAGCCAAGTCCTGTAGGTCAGCTGGTTTCCTAGGCAATACAAAAGTATAAATCTCTCAAAGATTTTCAGGATTTTGGAATCAGTGACAGAGCACATTGTGACCTCCTAATCTCTATATGCCGCAGGCATTCTTTCTCTTCCCATACTGGTAAAATCATGACCTCTAGTGGACATACTGTGCACATACATACACGCCAAAATTCAAATGAACTTAGAATGTGCTTCAAATGCAATTCAAGCAAATCACACTAAACCTTCTCAGATTAATCTGGTGCTTTATCTAAAAAAAGTAGGTTAAATTTGCTGTATCTCTCTATGGCAGAGGTCTCAAACTCAGGGAAGGCTGTGTGTATTCAGGTTTTCATTCCAAATAATTACTGCTGCCTTAATTGGTTCATCGATTCATTCAGCCATATGCATATACCTGTTAAAGCACAGAACATAGGTAACAATTAGTATTTAGATAACAATAATAGCTCATTTCACTTTATATGCATTATGCAAAAGCCAACTAGCAAATAATGGAAATAATTGTCTAATCAAGAATAGAGGCTGGAGTAAAAACCAGCATACAAATGGAGTTTGAGATCACTGCTCTACGGTGTATCTCTTTTTACAGATGAAAGCGGTAAACAACTACATTAGTTAATTGCACTATCCCTAAAATTCTGAATCAATGAAGTATAAGGATCGTCCTTAATTTAACTTTTTTTTCTTCGAGAATGCTCAATTCAACTCATTAAAAAATTCAAACAAGTGTAAAGTGTTTTTTGGACAGAAGTACTCTCCCTTTAAAAAAAACTCCCACCTCCTGCCCAGGCACCACAGATTTCAGGCCACACCCTTTCATATTCCCTGGGCTTTCAGTCCTTTTGAGCACAAGGCAGATCCTTGTGAGGATAAGGTCGGTTTGATTGAATCCGGTTTACAATGAAGTCTTGTCGGTTTGACTTCTTTTTTTTCTTATTTAGTCAGTGGTGATTTTAGACCCTATTTAGGGGGCTTTAGTATTTCATCTCAGCCCCCCTAAAAATGTATAGCCATACTTTTCTAAAAAAACATTTTTACTTAATATCTCTTTTTACAGATAGCACAGATAGGGAGTGGTATTTCAATTTTGAGAGCGACCACCATTGTAGCATTTTTGTTTTAGGGAATGTAACAGTAAATTCATTTAAAATGTAGGCTTGTGCTTTGCATGTGTACATCTCACATTCTCATTGGGGGCTGAGCTCCCCTAAAAGTCAAATCCTAGAATCGCCCCTGTATTTAGTCTAATTCTGTTTGTTTGAATCTAGGCCATAGTTCATAGTTGTTTGAATCTGGGCCATATTTCCCAAGAAGTGGATCTTACCTCTTAAGGTCCACGGTGGTGACGTTGAAGATGACCCCTTTCAGCCACAGAATCATGAAGAGCCTCTGAGAGAAGGGACAGTTCCCGATGCTCTCTCCATCACTGCCCGCCTGGAGGAGGATACGCATTATTTATTTATTTACTCATGTATTCAGCTGAGGGGAAATCAACCAAGCACTTGGCAGGTCAATCTGGGGTGTATTGTTGTATTTCTACAAAGCCAGTGAATTTATATCCAGGAGCTTTTCATAGTTTGACATGCCTGTGAATATCCATCGTCTGGGGGTTAACAAACTGGTCACATAACTGAGGTACAGCTGTAACGTATACTCCGACTACTGATCTCTAATAAAAGACCTCTCCAGCATCAAAGCTCACTTCATTATTCTGCCCACAGCAATATGGCAACCAGAAACGCATACAAGTTCGGGACATGCCCCTGGTCATATAATCCATTATAATATTCATTATAATAGAAGAAATTGCACTAAACCAACCACAACCATGTACAGACCAGCTCAATTCAAAGAGGAATATTAACCAGTCTTACCTTAACAAAGAGCTCAATATCAGGAAATCCAAACTTTTTCCCAGCTATGTCAAACCAGGCCATGATTCCCGTCTGTGCATGAGGCTGCTGGATGCCGACCTATGAAGCGGTCACGCCCCACTGATATCTGCCCACCAACTACAACTAGCGGCAGGAGCCGCTGCTTCTGTCGGTCCTAGTCCACAACCCAGCCAGGTCCACTGTGAGCGGAACCTTCTGGTCCTCAGGCTCTGGGGCCGTGGGTGGCAGTGGGCACGGACACGCAGCGCTCTACAACACACATGCTCTTTGTTACAGAGCACATCGCTCAATAGAAGGTCTGTTTCCCTGTTCTGTCGCATTGTGGCATATTGCATGAAATTATCCCTCGGTGTCAAATGCATACAGCAGAAGACATCATTTTATTTATACAGTTGGGTTCTAATGAATGTATTTCACAGGGCAAAATTACAGACTCATAATTGGTCGTTTGTTTCCGCACAAGTTAAAGCAGTCATTGTCATTAGCGACACGACGTGAGAGTACAAAAACAACACTACTGTTGTACTTTCAAGCAACACCTAAGTTACACCATTTACAATATAGCAGTATAGATGTGTCACTGAGAGCAAAAGCATGGAACTAAATACTCCAGGGTTAAGGTGTCTACTCGGCACATTAATATTGAGAGTGATTTTGAGCGAACAATGGCACAGTTCCCCTAATAACGGACAGTCTGCTCTGACTCTCGCAGTGTAATGGAAGAGGAGGGCAGGCAGTGTAGCTGGCATGCATGGAATTCTGGGCCTTCTCACTGGAGTGCAGTGTATCAGACTAACAGACAATCTTGCTGCCTCTGCTGGTGTCACACCATAAAAAGTCACATAGGGCCAGTTGTTGCAGACCAGACCAAGAGAACCAACCCAGCTCACCATGTGAGTTCACCATGAACGTATGTAATCCAGGGCTCCAAATACTACAGAGAGAAACCCAGTCAGCTGTCGGCAAAGGCCCTTTATCCTCCTAGCCAACCAGAGAGAGGGAGGGTGTGATTGTATAACATCTGCACATGAAGTAAACATCGTGCATAAGCAGTACAAACGGTGCTGTAACATTCACTATTCCAAAACATAGCTTTTAAAATAAAACTTTTGAAAAGGCATCTTGCGCACAATCCAGCACTTTCTATTATCCCCCATTCAATAGAAAATAAAATCAATTACTGTGTTACTGTCAAAATTATATTTTTCAGTGTGAACACCAAGTCCTGAACCAGAGAGAAAGTACGTAGGTGCATGTGTGTGAGTGTGTGTGTATGTGTATGTGTGTGCATGTGCGAGTGGGTGTGCATGCATGCATGTGTGAGTATGCATGGTGGAGTGTGCATGCGTGTGCATTCGTGAGTGTGCATGCGTGGCCGTGTGTGTGTGTGTGTGTGTGCATGTGCATGTGTTCGCGTTAAGAACTGGACTGACATAAGATTTATATTATGGAGGCAGCACTGAGTGTTTCTGTGAAACCCTGTGACTCAAAGTTAAGCTGGTCTCTGTGCACTGCTATGAATGGAATTCTCCTTTTATGAAGAAGCCAGTTTTCATCACTGGGGAGAGCTTATCTGTGACATTAAACCCTAAACATAACTGTTACTATTAGAAGCAAGAGGCTCAATTTCATTCCAAAGATTTGGACATTTTTGCCCCCAAGCCCTTACGAACAACACAATAATTCCTGTGTACTTTTACCTCAATAATTCCAAATTATGTGCTGTCAGCAATTATTGTCTATTATCTAGCCACCTTCAGGAGCATCTAAAACGGAGAGGCCACAAAATCACCCATGCATTTTTTCTGCAATTCCTACCTGGAATGGACAGAAACTAAACAAATCCAATTTATGGGCTAGCTTTTGTTTGTATTATTAGTATACATCAATTTAATAGTAATGATCCCCTCTCACCCCCTATCTCCCATCATGCCCAGTAATGATCCCCTCTCACCCCATATCCCCCATCATGCCCAGTGCGGATCCCCTCTCTCCCCCTACCCCCTATCTTGCCCAGTAATGATCCCCTCTCAACTTATTCCCCTTGCCAGGCACAGTCCAGCAAGTATCTTAATCAGATTACAGCTCAGAGGAGGAATGCAGACCAACCCAGAGATTAACCCACTCCCTCTCCAGGGCAAGAGAGAAAGAGAGTGAGAAAGGAAGGGTGAGCAAGAGAAGGAGAGAAAGAAAAAAAGAAGGAGACAGGAATAAAGCATAGATTTATTTTAGAAACCTCCAGAAACCTGTACAATATGAAATTGGCACAATACAAGAATTCTTCACAATTGGATATGGAGTGACATAGGGTCACAATGTTCGAGTTATCGCAGTCTCATTTCTAATGTCTTCTTCCTTCTCCAATGATAAGGAAACAAATGCAATACATGCAGTAAATACAATAAATGCAGTAAATCCACTGATACTTAACTTTTTCAATTGTTTGAGCAATACAATCTTGGGAGGACAATAATATTCAGACTGACAGGGACAAGAATCACTCCTGTGAGATCTGGAAGTATTGGGGAACTCTTCCCAAGAATTGGGAATTACATAACTCATGTCATGTAACCTGCAATGGATTAATACAACCAAATCAAATCAAAAATGTATATTACACATACATACCCACCTTAGCTTTATGAATGTCATTCCAATGCAAACCAATGAGTCTTACCTACTGCTCAACTTTTGATGAGCATGAAACATCTTTACATATGAACCTATGAAAACTACAGTGCCACCTACAGTACCAGTCAATAGTTTGAGTACACCTGCTGGAAACTAGGTTTATTTCATAATTGACAATGTTATACACCATATAGGTTTCTGTAAATACTTGAAAATGACAAAAAATCCATAAGGAACATCAAAGCAATGTTCAAGAAAATAGAAAATTGTCTCTAAATCTTGGATTCCTCAAAATAGCCACCCTTTGCCTTGATAATAGCCTCACAAACACGGTCTATTCGGTTAATACATTTCAGCAGGAAATCACCCGACATGTCTTCCCAGCTCTCCTGCAGCAATTCCCAGAGACGCTTGTGGGTTGCTTTGCTTTGACTCTTCTGTCCAGTTCGTCCCATACAACTTATATGGGATTGAGATCTGGACACTGGGCAGGCCAGGTCATTAGTTTGAGTTGTCCTTCACATTCCTCCTTCACCAGATAGTTCTTGCACAACTTCAAGGTGTGTTTCATACCGTTATCTTTCTTAAGAATGAAGGAGTGCCCTATTAGCCATAATCCAGATGGAAGGTGTACTCAAACCTTTGACTGGTACTGTAAATCTACCTACAGGTAACTGTCAAAATAAAGGTTACACTTGAGTAAATGAGGGATCCTCTAAATGGGTACAGTACCGCAACGGGCCATCAGGCATACCGGCAGATAGGCCCAGCCTTCCGCTTTCCAAAGCCCCCAGCTGGGACTGTCACGACTCGACCAGCAAACTGACATTTCCCACAAGCCCCAATCAGGAGACGTGAAAGGTTGTGCCAGTAATGCACAAAGCCAATCAAGGAAATGACTGGCAGCTGTGGATACTTAACCTACTGAGGATACTTAACCTGCTGGCTACCTCAGTTCTGCGCTTGAACATTTCACTTGCTTTAGTCTTGTCTACCTGCTTTGTTTTGTGTTCTCGCCCCCTTGAAAAGTGAGTTCTCGTTTGTTTTCAAGAGTCCCTGAGTTTTGTTTATTCTGTGGGATATGTTTTGGATTTACCTTTGAACTAGTTTTGTTTGTTCCTGCTCGTTTGTCATTTAGATTTGTTTTGTTAGTATTGTTACGTGTCTTCTCTTGAATAACGAGGCGCTGATAGCGACGTTCCGGAAGGGTCTCAGCAAGGGGCTTAAGGACGAACTCGTTATTCATGGGCACATCGAGCAGTGGGAGGAACTAGTAGCGTTATCCATACAGCTCAATAATCGCCACCGGGAACGCATGCACGAGCGCCGGACCAACAGCCCCATTCCCCAACCTCGGACATCACTTCAGTCAGCGTCCCATTCACCACCTCGAGCTCCCCCTAGCAAGCAGGAGCAACCCATGCAGTTGGGTAGAGCCCGTCTCTCAGCCACAGAGAGGGAACGACGTCAGAGAGAGAACAGCTGCATGTACTGTGGGCGTTCTGGGCATTACCAGGATTCCTGTCCGGAGTTGCAGGGAAAAGCCACCGCTTCTACCATGCCGGGGAGGGTGGTAAGAAGCGCAGCGATCACTCCCAGTTCAAAGCACATCACGGGGATGGTGCTGCCCATCTCCCTGAGCTGGAACAGCTCTCAGCACTCGGCTCCCGCCCTCATTCATTCCGGACCTGCGGGGGATTTCATCGATCTCCATCTCGCCCGGCAACTTCAAATTCCTCTGGTGACGTTGGACTCTCCCCTGTCAGTCACAGCCCTGGACAGCAAGCCGCTGGGATCTGGTGCCATCACGCAGCGGACCATTCCACTCCAGGTCACCATCATGGGAAAAACACACCGAATGGATGGAGTTCTTGTTCACCCACTCCCCGCAGCTACCCCTCATGCTTGGCTGCCCCTGGCTAAGCAGGCACAAGCCCCACATCGACTGGAATGCCGAGAAGATACTGGGCTGGGGATTGACCTGTCAGAACACCTGTCTACTGCCTCGCTCTCCTGCTGCCGCTTCACGCCGGGAACCGGAGATCCAAGAATGGGCCCGAGTGCCGCCGGCGTACAGTGACCTCCAGGCGGTGTTCAGCAGGCAACACACATCCACTCTGCCACCTCATCGTCTGTACGACTGTGCCATTAATCTGCTGCCAGGAACCAGTATTCCTTTTCATTGTCCCGAACCGAGACGACGGCGATGAGTGACTACATCTGGGAGGCGCTCGCCGCCGGGCACATCCGTCCATCCACCTCGCCGGCAGGAGCTGGGTTTTTCTTTGTGGGGAAGGAGGAGGGGGGCCTGCAGCCGTGTATCGACTACCGAGGGCTCAACAACATCACTGTGAAGAATAGGTCCCCTCTGCCTCTCATGTCCACGGCATTCAAAATGCTCCAGGGCGCCACCATCTTCTCCAAACTGGACCTCCGGTGCGCATACAACCTGGTGTGCATTTGCGAGGGAGACGAGTGGAAGACCGCCTTCAACACGCCGACAGGGCACTATGAGTACCTCGTCATGCCGTTCGGGCTTTCCAACAGTCCGTTGGTATTCCATGCGCTCATCAATGACGTGTTGAGAGAGGCGCTCAACCGATTTGTGTTCGTATACCTGAACGACATTCTGATCTTCTCCAACAACGTCCAGGAACACGAACAACACATGTGACATGTCCTACAGCTGCCCCTGCGGAACCAACTCTACATCAATCTGGAGAAGAGCAAGTTCCATGCTCCCACCATCACATTCCTGGGATTCATCCTACAGGCAGGCAGTGTCCAGATGGACCCCGTCAAAATGCAAGCAGTTCGCCACTGGCTATGCCCCATCTCGGTCAAACAGGTGCAATGCTTCCTTGGCTTCGCTAACTTTTACCAGCGATTCATTGGGGACTTCGGAACGGTGGCAGCCCCACTCACCAACCTGACCCGGGGGAAGACTAAGGATTTCATCTGGACTCCCGAAGCCCAACAATCCTTCCTGCATCTCAAGCAGTGCTTCACCTCGGCACCCATCCTGACGATCGTGGTCGAGGTAGACGCGTCCAACACTGGCATTGTCCTCTCTCAATGGCTGCAACCAGATAACAAGCTCCATCCATGTGCCTTCCTGTCGCACTGCTTGATGTCTACCGAGCGCAACTATGATGTTGGGGACCATGAACTTCTGGCCATGAAGAGAGCTCTGGAGGAGTGGCGGCATTGGCTGGAGGGCTCGGCCCACCCGTTCACCATTTGGACCGACCATAAAAATCTGGAGTACCTACAGCAGGCCAAGCTGTTGAACCCCCGTCAAGCAAGGTGCGCCCTGTTCTTCAACCATTTCCAGCTTACCCTCTCCTACCACCCGGGGTCCAAGAACCAGAAGCCCAACACTCTTTCCCGGATCTTAAAAGCTCCTGACACCGTCGCCCCAGTGGAGACCATCCTCTCACCTAGCCACATCGTCCCCCCGATCCAGTGGGGCATTAACACCGTGGTCTGTCGGGCTTTATGAGCGGAACCAGACCCTGGCGATGGCTCGCTTAACCGCTCATTTGTTCCCTCAATGGTTCGGAACTAAGTACTGCAGTGGGGTCATGCCTCCTGTCTGACCGTACATCCAGGGGTGTCTCGCACCCTGGAGTTTCTCCGTAGATGGTTCTGGTGGCCCAAGATGGAGGAGGAGGTCCGTTCATTCGTCCTGGCCTGTGCCGTGTGCACTTAGCACAAAAACCCCTGGACACACTCCATCCTCTGCCCATTCCCCGCCGCCCATGGTCCCACATCTCCATGGACACAGGGCTACCTCCCTCGTACAGTCACACCGCGGTCTTTGTGGTTGTGGACCATTTCTCCAAGGCCTGCCGGTTCATTCCCCTGCCCAAACTGCCCTCGGCCCAGGAGACTGCGGGACTGGTGGCCGAACACATGTTTCAGTTGTTCGGTCTTCCCACCAACATCATGTCCGACCGGGGCCCACAGTTCACCGCCCGGTTCTGGAAGGCGTTCTGCACGCTCCTTGGGGCTATGGCCAGCCTCTTGTCGGGATACCACCCCCAGTCCAACGGGCAGACAGAGCAGGTGAACCAGGACATGGAGATGACCCTCTCGGCATCCAACCCCACGTCCTGGAGCCGCAATCTTCCTTAGGCTGAATTCGCTGTTCCACAACCGGGATGTCTCCATTTGAGGCCAGTTTGACTACCAGCCGCCTCTCTTCCCTGACCAGGAGAGGGAGACCGAGGTACCTTTGGCTGAGCTACACGTGAGATGATGCAGACAGGCCTGGAGAAGAGCAAGGTTAGTCATCAAGCGCACCACCCAACAGCATTGTACTCAGGCCGACCGTCTCCGTCATCTGGCGCTCACCTTTCGCCCTGGCCAGTGGGTCTAGTTATCTGCCCGGGACCTGCCCTCAAGGTGGAGAACCGCAAGCTGGCTCCACGTTTCGTGGGGCCCTTCAAAGTGGTCCGCCGGGTGAATCTGGTGACTTACCGTCTCCTGTTGCCCCCGGAGATGCGCCGTGTACACCCGACACCTGCTCGTCAGGTGTCGAGTGGCGAGGCTGCTGGCGAGGCCTCCCCCGGCCCCTCGTCTCATCGACGGCCACCCGGCGTACACCGTTCGGCGTCTCCTCCAGTCCCGCCGAGTACAATCAGGGGTCCAGTACCTGGTGGACTGGGAGGGATACGGCCCGGCGGATCGGTCCTGGATTCCGGCAGGACAGATCCTGGATCCGGGTCTCATCCAGGAGTTCAAAGCTCGACAGGCGGCTCTTCCTGGACCGTCGGGAATCGGTCCTAGGGTGGGGGGGGTTCTGTCATGACTTGACCAGCAAACGAACATTTCTCTCAAGTCCCAATCAGGAGAAGTGAAAGGCATGCCAGGAATGTGCAAAACCAATCAAGGAAATGACTGGAAGCTGTGGATACTTAACCTGCTGAGGATACTTAACCTGCTGGCTACCTCAATTCTGCGCTTGAACATTTCACTTGCTTTAGTCTTGTCTACCTGCTTTGTTTTGTGTTCTCTTGAAAAGTGTGTTCTCGTTTGTTTCCAAGAGTCCCTGAGTTTTGTTTATTCCGTGCCCTGGAATACGTTTTGGATTTACCGTTGAACTAGTTTTGTTTGTTCCTGCTCGTTTGTCATTTTGGTTTATTTTGTTAGTATTGTAACGTGTCTTCTCAGACACTGTTTGCTTTCGTTCCTGCCAGCGTTTAAGTTTAATAAAATATCTTAAATGCATCTCTGCATTCTGGGTCTTTCTCACCTGCACTTGGTTCCACACCTACAACACCCCTGACAGGGACTTTCCTAGTCCTAGGCTGTTTGAGTGTCCCCCCAGGGTACCAATGTGTTGCCTCTATCTTGGCAGGAAAAATAATGATCTATCTTGTCAAATATTTGCATGTGCTCTGTGATGGAGTAAGAACTCAAAATTGATGCTTGTGTGCTTGTTATGTTTGTTTTGGAGAGAACAAAACTAAAATTGCGTTGAATGATACTGATTGTATACAGATCCACTAGGGCAAGAGGTAGAATATCACCGTCTGGTGATTTCTTCAAGGTAATTCTCAGTCCAGACTAATCCTATGATGTCTTTTCAATTGTAAATTAATAAGAATACTCTCAACTTGTTTTAAAAAACAAGAAAACTATGTTTTTCTTTGTACAGCAATATTGTATCTGGGATTGACTTAATTGTTGATCTTTTTCAGTTGGGTTTTTTCAATACCCATTGCTCACCTTAGGAATGGCTGAACAGGTCAATGGAAATGCAGCCTTTGGCACTGGTTTCCACTGCTGAATCCTTCACTCTACTGTCTGTCAGGGAGAAGTCCTCCGCCTATTCTCCTCTCTCTCCTCTTCCTTTGACTCACTCAGCCAAGCCTCCCTGCCTGTCCCCTCATAGTCCCTGGCTTACTGACTGCATTAGTGCAGACAGAGCCAAACTCTGTGTAGCCAAAAGGAAATGGAGGAAATCTAAAGTCCCTGACCTCTAATACACCTAACCTCTTTTGACTCCATCCTGGTCTCCTTGTCTGCTATGCTGTCCTCTGCTAAATCTGTCTTTTCCACACTAAGATTCAATCTGCTGCTTCTGCAATCTGCTGCTAACCCACATAAGCGGTTTTCAACCTTCTCCTCTCTCCTCACCCCGCCCCCCCTCTTCCTCCCTCACCACATCTGACTTTGTATCCTTCTTTGATAAGAAGGTCAGTGACATTCGCAACTCCTTCACCTCAACCACCCCTGATCTCTTCACCCATTTGTCTCCATACCTTCCTTCTCACCCCTCTCTATTTCCCCCCTTTGTATAACAGCTTTTGAAGTATGAACATCGGCAATGTCAAACTTTAGACTGAAACTTACTGTTCGATAGCCCAAGCAATTATCTCTAGCCATGTGAATGCACTCTTGTAAGTCGCCTTGGATAAAAGCGTCTGTTAAATAACAAAATTGTAAATTGTAGAGTATGAGTACCTCAGTGGATACTTGAGATGTCTCTACGGGGCACTTGGAGTCATTTGTTTGATGTCAGATTTTATTCCATGCAGTTTTTTTCATAAATGCAGGTCATGGTTTAAGAATACACTCTTGTGAGTACATTTACCAATGATAGCACATAAGCATATGCTTATATAATGTATGCAATAAATATGCAACCATCAAACAATATGGCCAAACTAATTAAAAGCAGAATACAGGCATTGAAACAGCTAACTCGGCTATCCCACGCCACACTTGCTGTTTTTTTCTGGGCCAGCACAAAGGAAGTCCTTGTGTGTGTAAATACCTCAAAGGAGCAGAAAGGATATTAGAACATTTTTGCTCAGGCTTATAGCCTCAGCTTTGTGCCTGGCCACGTTATTAAACAGGGATTAAACTTTGTGTTCTGGAGTGTTTGTTCAAATGGCCCACACTGTGAGATGAACTAGCACTTTTTTTTAGATGTTCTCTTCAAACCGGTGCAGTCCTGCCCCATCACGGCTTTCCAAATAGGACGAAAGTGGCTAACATTATTGTGTAATGTTCTGGCTAAATACTGGCTAAAAGCATAATTTAATTCTAGTAATTGCACTCACAGCAAGTGGTAACTTCTCCCAGCCAATTATCTCATCAGGAAACATTTTAATAGCCATTAATTTCACACAAGCAGCTTTTCAAATACAATCATGTACTATATCAGAGGCAATTCATTGTCCATTTTAATTAGGTAATGCATAGGCTAGTGCAATATATCTTTGTACAATATCCAACCATCCATAAATCTGGAAATGGAGCACTCCTAAACACTGATCCTGTCAGCTGACCTAAATTAATCATCATTCGGAACAACAGCATTATCTGTCCACACAACTAATCTCTTAGAGGTATGTGCTCAGGAATAGGTGAGGAAATAAATCCACCAAATATGTATACCTCACTAAGAGAGTAGGTATTAGTCACACTTCCACAGACACAACTTAGCTTTTACTGAGATATAGCTGAGGTGAGCTGGACGGTGAGCTGAAGCTTGGCCTGGAGCCAAGGCCTATCAAGCAGAAGTAGGTATATTAATCTTATTCTGCCATTGGGCTTCCCATCAGCTTCCACCTACTGGTAACTTTCTAAACATATTTCATATCTCATTTTACTAGCTATTGACTGGGGAAACTATCATTTGTTTAGTTATTTACTTAACTACCCTTGTAAACATAGCACAGACATAATTCCTTGGAATGAGGTAAAAAGAAATTGTGTCATTGGTTCAGTGTGACTTGGAGGTGGGTGACGTATATCATACAGTGCACTCCCAGCCCTCATGCAAGTGTGCCAAGGCTGGTAATCCCTTAAAGTGGGGAGATTTAGACAATGATCCCTTAATGAGATAAGATGCAATTCACCATGAGATCTTGGCTCACAGATGGGGAAATGTCTTTTTAAATCACATGCAGCCATGGCAACATAGAACCACAGGCCCTATCTCCCTCCAAACCATGACCCCAGATATGCATGTTAGAAAATCACTGACAAACAGATCTGAATTTGAATGACCGTTTTTGTAATAATAAGTGTGTGAAATTCAACTAAGTTCAACTGTGTCCATGCTCTTTGGCTTTTCCTGAGTGTCCGGATGCTTCACCTTTGGTCTCATTCCCTTTTGAAAACTGTTTACTACCAACAATTTTGCTACTTGAATTTTTATGAACTGCATTTTTTAACAATACATTTTTAATGATTGAATTCATGCCCCGACAAAATGAATAACTGTAATATTCCCACCCTATGAATCCAAATGCACCGCTGAAAATAAATTCAACTTTATTGAATTTCACACACGTATTGTTACAAAATGAGTAATTCAAATTCAGATCTTTTTGTCAGTGATTTGCTTCCATACATGCACACACATTTACCACTTTTGAATGTGATACACTAGATGGTATACTTCTGAATGTAATATACTAGATATACTGTACCTAATTTAATAAGGCTACTCCACCCTTCACTCCCGCATACAGTATGACCAGCACTACCCTCTTTATTCACTGGGCATGCTATAAAGAAGAGACATCAAATTAATCCCCTGTGAGGTTACAGCTGCTACACAAGCTTTTCCACTGGCAACCCAACATTTGGAGACGACTTATTGTAACCCATCCCCACTAAAGTCATGCTAATTATAGAATTATGCATCACCTAAAAATGATGAGTTCTTTAGTCCCTTTGATGTCAGTCATAAATGAATAACAGTCCTTATCTCATGGCAACCCAGTTTGGGTCAGGACCCATGATCTGGTGTTCTGTTGACAAATACAATAAAACTTGATATACAGTCAGGTCCATAAGTATTTGGATAGTGACACAATCTTCATAATTTTGAAATGAAACAATCAAGATGTGCTTTAAGTGTAGACTTTCAGCTTTAATTTAAGGGTTTTTTCAAAAATATTGTGTGAACTGTGTATGAATTATAACCATTTTTATACATAGCCCCCCAATTTAGGGGCTCAAAAGTCATTAGAAAAAATTAATTAATTAAAACTTTTAATAAATGGTTGCAAATCCTTTGCAGTCAATGACTGCCTGAAGTCTAGAACCCATAGACATCACCAGATGCTGGGTTTCTTCCCTGGTGATGCTCTGCCAGGCCTTTACCATGGTCTTCAGTTCCTGCTTGTTCTTGGGGCGTTTTGCCTTCAGTTTTGCCTTCAGCAAGTGAAATGCATGCTCAATTGGATTCAGGTCAGGTGATTGACTTGGCCATTGCAGAACTTCTTGCCTTAAAAAAGTATTGGGTTGCTTTTGCAGTATGCAATTGTCCATCTGCACTGTGAAGCGCCGTCCAATGAGTTTTGAAGTATTTGGCTGAATCTGAGCAGATAATATAGCCCTATAAACTTAGGAATTCATCCTGCTGCTTTTGTCAGCAGTCACATCATCATCAAGGGAACCAGTTCCATTGGCAGCCATACATGCCCACGCCATACCACTACCTCCACCATGCTTCACAGATGAGGTGGTATGCTTTGGATCATGAGCAGTTCCTTCCCTTTTCCATACTCTTCTCTTCCCATCATTCTGGTACAAGTTGACCTTTGTCTCATCTGTCCATAGGATGTTGTTCCAGAACTGTACAGTAACTGCTTTTTTAGATGTTTTTTGGCAAACTCTAATCTGGTCTTCCTGTTTTTGAGGCTTACCAATGGTTTACATCTTGTGGTAAACCCTCTGTACAAAATAATCTGTTGAAGTCTTCTCTTGATTGTTGACATTGACACAGATACACCTACCTCCTGGAGGGTGTTCTTGATATGGCCAACTGTTGAAGGGGTTTTTCTTCACCAGGGAAATAATTCTTCTGTCATCCACCAGTTGTTTTCTGTGGTCTTCCGGGCCTTTTGGTGTTCCTGAGCTCACCAGTGCATTCTTTCTTTTTAAGAATGCACCAAATAGTTGATTTGGCCACACCTAATGTTTTTGCTATCTCTTTGATGGGTTTGTTTAGATTTTTCAGCCTAATGATGGCTTGCTTCACTGGTAGTGACAGCTCTTTGGACTTCATATTGAGAGTTAACAGCAACAGATTCCAGATGCAAATGCCACCCTTTAAATCAACTCTAATCAACTCTAGACCTTTTATCTGCTTACTTGTAAATGAAATAATGAGGGAATGACACACACCTGGCCATGGAACAGCTGAGCAGCCAATTGTCCAATTACTTTTGGTCCCTTAAAAAGGGGGGGACCACATATAAAAAGTGCTGTAATTCCTACACTGTTCACCCGATTTGGATGTAAATACCTGTGACACTGGGAGAGGTGGAAGGAGGAGTAAGAGAGGGCTACTCCTCCCTTTTGGCTGCTGTCAGGTGTTCCTGTTCCCTCCCACAGCCTGGAGAGGACTACAGGACCTTGGACAGTAGTGGCCTCACTTACAAACAGGCTTACCTGAGGCTAATGAGCAATCAACTCAGCTGTGAGCCATTGCCTTCATTAGGCCATTATAAAAGCACAGCCTGCCATGCCTGAAGAGAGAGTTTTTGGAGCATGGAGGCGGAAGTGCAGGTTTGGTTACTGTTTCCCTCAATTGCATGATTTTGTATTTTGACTACTTTATTTTCATGTTTTGTTTGAATTATTTTGTAAAAAGATAATAAATTGGCCGCTGGCCTATCAAACGGTAATTATTTTGTTTGGTCTTTCATCCACTCACCACCTGGCATGGTGGCCACCCCTGCCACCTTGCTACAATACCCTCAAATTACACCTGAAAGTCTGCAATTTGAGCTCATATTCATATTCCAATATGGTGTGGTAGACAGCAAAAATAACTTTGTCAATGTCCAAATATTTATGGACCTGACTGTATACTGCCATTCGGACTGTGGCTCAAGCTTGCACTGTCCTTTGCAAACTGCATCGAGGAGAGATTTCACTATAGGAAGTGAATGGATCCCTGTGTGTACAGGGTGGGCCACAATAGTTAGGCCCTCTTCAGAATTCATATATGCATACAATTTAATATATTATATATAAAATGCATTTGAAATGCCACCTAATTTGCACTTTACATTGTAAAATACATACCCCCATAGGCTACATGCAAGACCTAGTACAGATAATTCATATTAATATCATGTCCATTTCTGGATTAAATTCTCATTTGCCTACATGACTGATTTGATGTAGAACAGGATAATAAAAACATAGGAATATATAATGATGAGAGCAGGCCATTCAGCCTCATCTAAGCTTGTCATTTGACACCATTTCATGAAGCAGTAACAAACACCAACAGTACTGCTGCACCAAATGAACCTACGGCAAACAGATACCGTCTCTCTTCTCCATTACAACAGAAGGCTTACCTTGACATAGAGGGAGATGTCAAACTCCTGGGGTTCTGGGCTGTACTCAACCCTTTGTGGCACAGGGCTCTCCATTCTGACCGTCTTCCTGATGGTCTCTGTCTCCTGCTTATGGGGCAGCACCTCTTCCTCGGCCATCTCTCTCCCCGTTAGCAGAGCCTCATCCACCTCTTCTCTTTGCTCCAACTGAGGAAGACCATTCTCCATCTCTGCCTCGTGGCTCTCGTAGCCCACGTCACTAATGTCCGTCTCAGCCTCACTCTCCACAATCATCCCCTTGCTGCTGTCAGTGCACGTTTGTGTCTCCTGGCACGGGGCACTCTCTGTCACACCCTCAGGCTTCTCCTTCTCATTCAGCTCTATGTGCGCTCCCTCCTCAATCCCTGCAGTCTTATCTCCTATGTCCCGCACCGGCTGCTCTTCTATCGCCGGGCACCCTCCCTCCTCCCCAGCTTTTGGCTCATCCTCATTGACCGTCACTGGCTGTTCCTCAAACCCTGCATATCCCCCTACCTCTGCAGCTCCAGCCTGATTTCCCATCACCTGTGGCTGCTCTTCAGTATCTTTGTACACATCCTGTACTGCTCCAGCGTTATCCCCAATGACCTGCGTTTCCTGCAGCTCTATCTCCACGCCCCCTCCCACCTCTGTGTTTTCACCCTCATTCTCAACAACCTGTTGCTGCTGTTCCATCTTCAAACATCCTCCCGCCTCTATATTTTCACTCTCATCCACAGCAACTTGGTGCTGCTGTTCTATCTCCACACACCGTCCTTCCTCTACATTTTCTCCTTCATCCTGAACAACCTGTTGCTGTTGTTCTATCACCACACTCCCCCCCTCTGCAGGATATTTACTCTCATTATTAGCAGCCTGTTGCTGCTGTTCTATGTCTAAACACCCTCCTTCTTTAATCTTTTTACCCTCATTCACAGCAAATTGGTGCTGCTGTTCAATCTCCACACAACCCCCCTCAGCTGTCTTTTCTCCTTCATCCTCAACAACCTGTTGCAGTTCCATCTCCAGGCACTGCCCCTCCTCTATCGTTTCATCCTCATCCTCAGCAACCTGCTGCTGCTGTTCTACCTGCACACATCTTCCCTCCTCTGTCTTTTCATGCTTATCCTCAATATCTTGAAGCACTTGCACTTCTTTCTGCTCACACCCTTCCCCCTCTTTTATTCCAACCTCACTTTCAACTGACTGTGATTGATGCTCTGCTGCTTCCATGTACTGCTTATTTACAATGGACACCTCCTCAGTAGCCTGTGAGCTCTGCTCTGCTATCTTTTCACACACTTCCTCCTCTTCTTCTCCTCCCTCTTTATTAACGGTCTGCAGTTTCTGCTCCTCTGTCTCCTCACACCTCTCCTCCTGCTTCCCTCCACCCTCATTTCCGTTAGCTTCAAAGCCTTCTTCTTCCACATCCTCAGCAGCCTGTGAGCTCTGCTCTGCTGTCTTTTCACACCCTCCCTCCTCTCTCTCTCCTACCTCATCATTAATGGTCTGTAGATCCTGCTCCTCTGTGTCCTCACTGCCCCTGACCTCCTCCTCACCGGCCAGCCCCTGGAGGTTCGGTTCCTGCTGATTTTCACCATTGTTCTTTGTCTCATCTTCACACACTGTTACCCACTTGTCTTCCTCCTCTCCTCCTGTGGGTGCTATGTCAGCAGCTGGAGCTCCTAGTGCAGCAATGTCAGGGACACTGGACGTCGGAGAGGGGAAAGGTCCACTCACTTCTCCTCCTTCTCTGTCTACAGACAAATTATCATCAGCGTCCTCCATTTTCTCTTTGTCTTCCACCGCGACTGCGGCCGACTTTTCTCTGCCATCTCCCACACTCTTTCCTTCCCTCTTATCCCCATCTGTTCTTCCTCCCTCAACCTCTCGCTCCACTGGACCTTGCTCCTTGAGTGTCTCCTCTTCACCTTTGTCCTCGCTCGTGATCCCAATGTCCTCATTGACTTCCTCAGCCAACTCCACTTCCTCCTCCCCATCTCTCAGCTCATTCAGCTCTGTGTATGGTCCAGAGGGGCAGTGGATCACGGCTCCATTGGAAAAGTTTGGGTTGAGCCCCATGTCTGTTTTAGGCTGGGCCATGGTCCAGGGATGCAGATCCAGACTGCACAAGCACGACTATTATTTGTATTACTATGATAAGTGTATTTGTATCCTTGCTGTGTAATTGGCAGTATTATCAACACAAGTCTACTTTGTGCTGGTGGCTTCTCATCTGATTCTATCCAAATGCTAACTGTGGTTTCTCCTCTCTCTCTCTCCCTCCTACTCTCCCTCCCTCTTTCCTTACAGGGGGATTATGGTGAATTTCTTGATCTCCACATGACTTGCAGTCTTAAACCTGCTCCAACAGTTGCCCCAGGCTGATCCGTTTAAAGGGACAGGTGGCACCTCCACTTTGCTTTCTGCCTCTGAAAATTCACCTTGAAAATAAGCATGCCAGACTCCCTATAGACCTTTGCTTTCTAAACACCCACGGGCAGTCACTGCTGGCTGAGAGGGGGGCAGTAAGCAAGGGTTACCCCAGCTTTTTCTTCTGCAGTGAGACAAAATGAACTTTGAAAAATTCAATTTGATCACATTATGGCTTTTAATTCAGAACATTCAGAGACACTCACTCACAATTATCCCCTGGCCTGGTGGCTACTACTACAAAAAAGTAGGTTTAAATATTGGCCCCAAAAAGGCATGATGGCATTTATGCCAAATCAACTGTAGTAAATTAGACACTGACTAAATCTATAGGTTAAAAATAGTTAAGTTATTAATAAAGTAATAATTATCATTATTATTAGCAGTAGTTGTAGTTGTAGATCATCACAGTATGTCCTTTATCTCAACCACCTCTTTATTCAAAAATAACCCAAAAGAAAGAGAGATGAACATTGCCATAGGGCAGCCACCCAGTTTGCCTGTTATTGTTGCCATATTGATTTTTGGAAAGGATTGCAAATAAATGGCATGATTTTCTGCAGCTCTTCAAGTGACAATCGTGCATGACAGAGAAGTAGGTAGAACTTGATTAACAGGGACATTGAGAGCATAAGCATACTTTGAAACTGGGACCACTCTATGAAGCAAGATCAGGCAAACCTAGCTGATGTACACTTTTACTCAGGGCCATAAGAGGGCATACAACGACCACATTCGGTTAGCATGTCTGATTTCCTAATCATTATTACTATTTGCGTTGATAATTAAAAACAAAATCCCCACAAACGAATGCACCGCTGTCACATATCATCATCACAATTACATATAACGTTACTTGGTTTTGTAGGAAAAAGATGACAGTCCAATGACAGCTGACGTTAAGAGGAAAACGGAAACAGGAAGTTCGTCTCAGCTGTTCTCGCCTCCGATAACGCACAGCATCGGGATATAATCTGGTTATATTTCTAGCGTGAAAATCATATGCTTAATTTGAGAGATAAACCTGTCCAGTTTTATAAACTGTAACACATTTCAACTGTCGTTCGGTGTCTTCGTTTTCACGGCTTGTTGTGCTGTCCTGTTATACAGTCAGCAGGATCGAGGACGATCAAACTTACTTGTGGGTAGCAGTATTAGCTGATACAAATTTGAACAATATATTGTGAAATCTGTACAGCAAGAAGATAACGTTAGCTAGCTAACTGTGAACGCCACTGCACGCCTGTCATGCAAGGCAAGGAGAAAAACGGGGAGGACAAGGTCGATGTGCATTTTACTGACCAACCGAACGCGCTCATCGCCTGCAAAGTGCCTGAGAATATATTTGGTGATCATCAGTTAAAGGTAAGTGCAACGGGCTAGACAGTAGCTAAGGTTAGCTGGATGAATGGGAATGCGTAACGTTATACGTAACGTTATGCCCGGTATATTGCATATACTGTTAGTCCAAAGGAAACAAATCACTGCCTACATGCTAACTTAAATTGAGAGTCAGAGTCATGTCTCTACAGTTACCGTTAGCTAGTTAGCTAACGTTAATTTAACATGCTTTCAGCTCTGATGGCTAAGGTTCGTCTGCGGTACTTCAACACATCAGCTTCATCACTTTACCAAAGTTAGCGCAACATATTTACAAGGTTTATAGTCTTGGCTTTTTCACACCTGACAGATTTAGCAAAACTGAGCTATTTCACCTCCATTCAATCCGCATGCGCTGCCACTGCAGCAGACCCAAATGACTAAATACGTAAGCACGTCTTCCCTGACGTCTTTGTTTTCCCTTAACAATGTGAATACGTTGAAGCTAAACCCCACCCCAGACTCGAGCTCTTATGGAGATTGTTTTTGTTACAAATAAGTTCGCCTCTTCAGAAGACTTCCTCGCGGAGGAAGTAGCTATCTAAATTATATTTTAAAAATTAAATTAAAAAAATCAAAAAATTCTCCCAATTGGTCAATATCTACTTCAACCAATAACATCATCTGTTCAAATCTACTGTACTTCTATCAATAACACCATCTGTTCATAGTTGCCAATTACAGGACACACAGGCAAAACATGTTACACATTGATGTGCACATATGCTATTTCAGAAAAACTGAAGCTCAGAAAGGTACAGAAAAACTGAATGAATGCTTGCTTGTTAACTCATAATACCAAAAGATTCAAATATTTATTCTTAACAAATCTTCAGCATAGCGGCACGGTGGTGCAGTGGATAGCACTGTCGCCTCACAGCAAGAAGGTCTCGGGTTCGAATCCAGGCCGGGGGCCTTTCTGTGCGGAGTTTGCATGTTCTCCCCGTGTCCGCGTGGGTTTCCTCCGGGTACATGCATGTTAGGCTAATTGGAGAGTCTAAATTGCCCGTAGGTATGAGTGTGTGAGTGAATGGTGTGTGTGCCCTGGGATGGATTGGCGACCTGTCCAGGGTGTATTCCTGCCTCTCGCCCGGAACGCATGCTGGGATAGGCTCCAGCCCCCGCGACCCTGACCAGGAATAAGCGGCTTAGATAATGGATGGATGGATGGATCTTCAGCATTTTTATATAGCTTATACAGTATGTTTACAGAAAGAAAATGTACTGTATATATTCTTGTAGGAACAGTGCTATGTTTCTGTGTAGTAAAGCTATTATAAATAATAATAGCACATCAACTAGCTTCATACAGTATATAAAAAATGAATGGCAGTACATGTAGTGCTAACAGGAACAATGTGAAGAATACATATTTCACTAATTGCTATTATTTGGCAAAACCTGTGGTCTCTGTATTAAAATAACAATGCTGTTGGTCATGTTCTGATAGTAGGTTTGAAACTAGGAAGTATGTGTAATTCTTCACATTTAGAGTATATGAAGTAGGCCTGTGTGTTTGTACGTTATGGTGTGCATTGTAAGTGTAATTAATTGTATATGTTTTATGACTTCTAAGGTTGTCATCTAAAGTATTAATCAATATCATTGGAAGGATTTACACATGGTTTGAGGAGTATGCTATTTTCAGCCAATGAATATGATACCCATACAAATGATTGAGCTAATATTCACTTTGGAACGTGACATATAATTTGAAGAAACCTAATGAGAGATGAGACTACAAGATGAAGAAACGCAGGGCCAAGTTACTTGAATAAATGTAGGAGAATATGGGTAGCATTGCTTTGGAACAGTATATCAGTTTAGTTTATGTGAAATATATTGGTGAAAGTTTAATTGTAACGTGGCTTAATTTTAGCATCAATAATTTTGTATGCAGACCAATTTTAGGAATTGTGTTTTACGTATAGAGCATATGCTTCATCTATGTGAGTAATTTGGCTTTTTTACGTTTTAAATGTTTTGTTTAGGCATATGCACCACGTAGTCATTGTATTTAAAAAAGAACACTGTGAAATCAGATGAATGAGAAATGCAACAGCAGGCAAATGCTTGTGGATGCAGGCAGTGACAGATTTGAAAGATTCCACTGCCTTCTCTCATACTTGATGGTTGTTTGTTCTTCTGTGTGTTTATGTCCTGGATGGTGTAACCAATGGGTCTTTGCCTTAATTCCTCTGGTTTTCCACCACCAGAGCTCACACACTCACACGTCACCCACTGACTTTTCCACTCCATCTTCCATGCAGACATTAACAGCACCGTAAGAACAACAGTTTGGAGCCCTCCCTGAATAAAAAAAGCAAGAAACCTGGGAAAATATAGGCCTAGACATTGCACAGAATAGAGTTCAATTATTTAAAAAGGCACATAATACAGAGTGAAAATGTTTGTTGTTGGCTCTCTTGTTGTGCTATGAGTACAAATATCAAGCTTGAGATCTTTGTGGAAATTTAACAAAGAAAACGTTTGCATGTTCATTGACACAGGAGAGTAGTTTTAATATTCTGCACTTGAACAAAAGTGTGTGTCACCACATTGTGTGTGTGTGTGTGTGTGTGTGTGTGTGTGTGTGTGTGTGTGTGTGTGTGTGTGTGTGTGTGTGTGTGTGTGTGTGTGTGTGTGTGTGTGTGTGTGTGTGTGTGTGTGTGTGTGTGTGTGTGTGTGTGTGTGTGTGTGTGTGTGTGTGTGTGTGTGTGTGTGTGTGGGCACATAGGCTACTTCCCTTCTGTGTGTGTATGTTCCAGTTGTCTCAGGTTAAGTATGTCACATTCACGTTTGCATGTAGAAAAATGTAGTAGTATGTTTAATTGTGGACACGCATTTCTGTTCCATGCAGTCTTGTCTTCTGTTTGTTTTTCCACCAGACCATTGTACTTTGGTGGAGCAGTGATTTGGCTGAGCTTTTTACTGGGTTAACCCTATCGCGGAGATGGAGCTGGGCAGGTGATCACACAGTTACTAAGTAACTGTGTGTAATATTCTGTTACAGTGTCACAGAAAGCCAGACAAGGGCTGGAATTAGTGAGTGTGGCCGCTTGGAATGTAGACGAGCTCAACTTAATGATATGGTTTACTTAAAGTTTATATGCCTGTACAGAGCTTCCCTGTATGGTAACTTCTGTGTCCCTGAAAGTGAGAATAGGCCTCACTTTACTAAATACTAAATTGAGTTGATTGGCTAGTCTCTCTGTCCATACAGTACAGGCAGTCCCCTGGTTACGAACTCGTATTTATTAACGGACTGCCATAAAGGCTATTATGTTAAACATTTTTAGTTAAGTGCAATGGTTCATAATAACGAACGCACGCACTACTTTGTGATGCTCATGAAAACATTGCGCGGTTTCAGCGGTTCGTGGGCTCAAGGAACAGAGATCACCGTTATTTTAAGTCAGATCACGATCCCGTTTTTCTCTTTCGCTTACCCTTACAACGATGCCTCCAAAGCGTAAATCCGATGCAAGTGCTGGTGATGCATCAAAGAAAAGGAAAACAATCACCATGGAAAGTAAAGTTGAAATAATAAAGAGATCGGAGAGAGGTGAAACGCCATCAGCCATTGGGAAAGCATTAGGCTACAGCCTTTCTTTAGATCAGTGTCCAAGAAATGAAACAAAAATGAAAAAACATTTCAAGACTGAATATTGGATGGGGCTGGTAGTAAAATAACAAAAAATGGGAGTAAAGGTTGGTAAAATTATGGGCATATGTTTTTTTCTAAGGGAGCTTGTGTCAGCTGAGGAGTCTTATGACGGAAAATGCAACTGTGCAACTGGTTTCTTTATGGAATGTGCTGTATCGCTGCCACGTACAAGCATGTTGTCTCTTTTTCTGTGTGACTATAGTGAGAAATGACTCCTTATCTTACTCTGAGATCCAACTGAACAAATTCACACAGACTTGCAGGGAGTCAAGAGTCATGGAGCAGTGTTGACTGCATGTGAATGCATGTTCTGAGTGTGGGAATCTCTACGTGGCTGCTTTCAGTAAACACAGGAAGTGAGACCAATTTCACCAGGCCCCACAAGCACCTTATGACTCATATTTTCCCCTCACAGGGCTGCCTCGCCTGTTTGTGTTCTTACTTGAGAAAGAGCACTGCCTCACCTGTTTTTGTCTTTACCTGAGGAGGAAGGGAGAGCTTCTAAATTATGATACACTCACCAACATTTTCTTGGTGGAAAGAAGAAAAAGTAATTGTGAAGCACTGGTTTCTAGAATGAAACTCATTTACAGCTCTTTTGTCTTTATAGTGTGGCGATTAGGCACACAAAGCATTAGGCATAATTCAACAAACCGTTAATTGCCTTCTCACAGTAACCGCAGCCTACGTTCCCTTTAAGGCTGCGACCCTCAGTATGTTATTCAGAGTTCTCATGTGCAATGCTACAGAATAAAGCAGCTTCGGCTTTCTCTGTACCAAAACTAAACGAAATTTCACATTTGTGTTACAAACACTTTATTGGTGTCCCCGACGCTCTTGGACGATTCCAGAGTTACTCTCCGAAATCTCGACTAACGCAGTCTCGCTAAAGTTGCCAGAGTTTTGGGAACAACATGCATCGACATGGTTCATACAAGCTGAGGCACAATTCACTGTGCGAGATATCAGCGCGGATGAGATGAAATACTACTATGTCGACGGTTCTGTGTGGCTCAGTTGGTAGAGCATGGCGTTGGCCACGCTTAGGTTGTGGGTTCAGTTCCCACTGGGACCACATATACTGAAAAATGTATGCATTTTACATTTTACAAGAGTTGAGTGTCATTGGCATAACAGTGATAGGAAAAACCATGAGCAGAAATAACAGAGCCAAGTGACTTGGTGTACAGAGAGAATAGGACGGGGCCTAGCACCGAGCCCTGCGGGACTCCGGTAGAGAGGGTGTGGGGAGAGGAGAGGGATCCTCCCCAGGCCGCCTGGTAGGACTGGTCAACCAGGTAGGACTCAAACCATGTCAACGCAGATCCAGAGATTCCCATCTCGACGAGAGATGAGAGCAGGATCCGGTGGTCGAATGCCACCTACAGGTCGAGGAGGAGGAGGACTGAGCTAAGGGATTGGGACTTAGCCCCGTGAAGAGCCTCAGTGACCGCAAGGAGAGCAGTCTCTGTGGAGTGGCCTGCTCTGAACCCAGATTGGTTGGGATCAAGCAGGTTGTTCTGTAAGAGATGAGCAGGCAGTTGGTTATAGACAGCCCGCTCTAATGTTTTGGAAAGGAATGGGAGGAGAGAGACAGGTCGGTAGTTTGAGATGACAGCAGGATTCAGAGAGGGTTTTTTCAGGAGGGGGACAACATGAGCACATTTGAGGGAAGAGGGGACAGAGCCAGAGGAAAGAGAGGAGTTAATGGCATTGGAGACAAAGGGGAGGATGTCCATAGCAATGGACTGGAAGTGGGGGGAAGGAATGGGATCAAGAGGGCAGGTGGTGGGATGGTGGGAGAGAACAAGTTGAAGGATGTCTGAGTCAGGGAGGGGCGAGAAGGAGGACAGAGGAGTGAGAGGTTTCGGTAGCGCGATGGGTGAGGGAGAGTTAGGTGAGGGAGAGGTTGGGGGGAAGGAGTTGCGAATGTCATCGACCTTCTCGCGAAAGAAGGATGCGAAGTCATCAGCGGTTAGAGAGGAGGGGGGTGGGGGAAGAGGACAGGTGAGGAGAGAGGAAAACGTAGAGTAGAGTTTACGAGGGTTGGAAACAGAAGATTTAATCTTAGAAAGGAAAAATGCAGATTTGGAAGAGGAGAGGTTAGAGGAGAAGGAAGCCAGGAGTGTGTGGAAATCAGTCAGAGCCATAGAGGATTTGGATTTTCTCCATTTTCTTTCTGCCGCTTGCAGTTTCAGTCGGATTCACTACTGTAAGTTGCTTTGGATAAAAGCGACATCCTCATCGCTAGCGAGTGCAAGGCGGAACACCTGTCCCACCTGCGGGCCCTCTTCGAATGCCTCAACCAGTACAGCCTCATAGTAAACCCAGCGAAGTGCCAGTTCCGGCTTCCGTTCATCGACTTCCTTGGACACTACATCACTAAGGATGGGGCGACTCCTCTACCGTCGAAGGTGACCACCATATAATTACATTACATTACAGGCATTTAGCAGATGCTCTTATCCAGAGCGACTTACACAGTTTCACATTTCTTTACATACAATCCATTTATACAGCTGGATATTTACTGAAGCAATTCAGGTTAAGTACCTTGCTCAAGGGTACAACGGCAGTGCCTGGGATCAAACCTGCAACCTTTGCGTTACCAGCACAGTTCCTTAACCATTATGCTAACACTGCTGCCCATATCGGATTTACTGTAGCCCCGCACAACCAAGGCTCTCCAGGAGTTCCTGGGAATGGTGAACTTTTATCATCGTTTCGTCCCCCACGCGGCTAACCTCATGCGGCCCCTGTTTGGAGCCCTCAAGGGCAAGTCTCCCAACCACACTATCGACTGGACGGCTGACATGGGTAAGGCTGTCACGGACACCAAGCCGACCCTGGCGAATGCGACAATGCTTGCGCATCCACTCCCCAGCGCGCCCATCGCACTCACAACTGACGCATCGGATTACGCCGTTGGCGTGGTCCACGAACAGTTGGTTGGTGGTGTCTGGTGCCCACTCACTTTCTTCAGCCGCTTCAGCTCCGCTCTAATGAGCCAAAATACAGCCCTTTTAACCGTGAACTTCTTAGCCTCTACCTAGCTGTCCGCCATTTGCGGTTCCTGCTGGAGGGCCGCCAGTTCACGGCGTTCATCTACCACAAGGCGTTGGCCTTTGCTATGTTCAAGATTGCTGAGCCGTGGTCGGCTCGCCAGCAGCGGCACCTCACCTACATCTGAGTTCACCACGGACGGCCAGCATGTTGCAGGGAAAATAAACATTGTTGCAGATTGCCTCTCCAGGGCCATGGTCGACGCGGTCCACCTGGGCGTTGATTGTGCCTGCATGGCCACCGACCAGGCCTCCGACCCGGATGTCCAGGCCTACAGGATGGCCATCATGAGTCTGCAGTTAGCCGATGTCTCGTTTGACGGCGCTGGTGAGTCTCTCCTGTGCGACCGCGCAGCCCCGCCCTGTCATCTCTGGGAGCTGGAGAAGGCGGGTTTTCAACGCCATTCACGGCCTCTCGCACCTGGGAAGGAAGCCCTTGCAGTGCCTGGTTGTGGCAAGGTTTTGTGTGGCACGGACTCCAGAAAGTCATCCGAGACTGGGTCAACACGTGTGTGGAATGCCAGCGAGCGAAAGTGCACCGCCATATTAAGGAGCGGTTGGAGATGTTTAAGGTGACTGAGAAGTGGCTCAACCATGTCAACGTGGACCTGGTGGGACCTCTTCCTCTGCTGGCGTCGACAACGACTGCTGACGTGGCATGGGTGTTCATCGGTACCTGGGTCGCTCAGTTCAGCACACTGTCGGACCTTTCCTCTGACCACGGCCCCCAGTTTACCTCTGAGCTCTGGAGCGAGGTTGCCCGGAGCCTCGGCGTGACACTCCACCACACAACCACATACCACCCGCAGGCCAAAGGCCTATGTGAGCGGTTCCACCGCTCCATGAAGCCCACCCTCAGAGCAAACCTCAAGGATGACAGCTGGTGTGATTGGCTACCGTGGGTGCTGTTGGGGATCAGGACAGCTCCGCGAAAGAGGACCTTCAGTCTTCAGCTGCGGAGCTGGTGTACGGACCGCCACCCCGAGTGCCCGGCGACTTCATCCCTAATGCCTCCGTGGCTCTCCTGGTCTGCGTCCCTCCAGCGTTCCACCCACCTGAGCAGAGCGGAGGCTTTCGTGCTTGTGCCCACTTCCCGGCACGGCCTACCCCAGTCCCGGGTTCTAGCCAACCTTCACACAGCGGAGTTTGTTTTTGTCCCACACGACGAACACCGGGGGCCCGCTGCAACCGCCATATTATGGTCCTTTCCACGTCCTGGAGCCGGGGGATAAAATGTTTGTCGTTGACATCAGAGGTACGTAAACCAGACCACGTCTCCATTGACCGTCACCAAGCCCGCTCACCATGACCTGGGTCGCCCTGTTGGGGCTTGTACCCCCCCGAAGTCAAATCTCCGACATGGCCAGGATCGCCCACTGGAGGCTCGGCACTCTCACCTGCTCCCGCCCAGGCTCCCCGGAACCGGTTCGGTCATGCAATCCCGACCCCTCGCCGGTTTGCAATGCCGGTTTTTGTGAATTCTGGGGGGACGTGTGGCGATTAGGCACACAAAGCATTAGGCATAATTCAACAAACCGTTAATTGCCTTTTCACAGTAACCACAGCCTACGTTCCCTTTAAGGCTGCGACTAGTAATGACGTAGAGGGCTGTGACCCTCGGTATGTTA
Organism: Aldrovandia affinis; assembly: GCA_029706075.1. Taxonomy (NCBI): domain Eukaryota; kingdom Metazoa; phylum Chordata; class Actinopteri; order Notacanthiformes; family Halosauridae; genus Aldrovandia; species Aldrovandia affinis. The sequence goes on along the minus strand of JAINUG010000026.1, from coordinate 557,002 downwards.
TTCAGAGTTCCCATGTGCAGTGCTACAGAATAAAGCAGCTTCGGCTTTCTCTGCCAAAACTAAACAAAATTTCGCATTTGTGTTACAAACACTTCAATGGTGTCAATAGCCGATTTGCATCTGTCACATAATGATCAAATCTTTTTGAACAAATCAGCGCAAATTAAATGCATCGCTCGCTAGAATCAATCACCTCTAATTTTAGACGTCTTTAGGTAATAGGCTACAGACTATTTTATATTGGCATCATAACATTCCCCCGTGAATCACACACTTCCTGTTATGCCTGACCCGGCCTGCATCAGCATGTGCAGATAGACCCGGGTATCACACATTTTATTGCGATTAATGTGTGTGAAAGATATCGCTCTGCCCTCAGACACAAATCAACTCTGAGCCGCTGACTCGAGAGATAAAACAGCATTGGCTGGGCAGTAGTGCTCACATTTTATAACCTTTTGTTAAAATGTTGTTCACGTTAACATCATAATTTGATTACCTTGTGGAAAATAGTGTCAGCGTAAAAAAACATTTCTGCTGACTCATGGAAGGGATTTGGCCCCATGAAGTCCCCAAGAGCCAAACAGAGAAAACATCATATCTGACCCTTAATGCCCTTGCACACAGAAATGTGAACTGAAAAGGTGTTCTGACCATGTAGACAGACTTTACAGTTTGTTTAGACTTTAGATCCCAGCAGTTTACCAATGACCAGGATCCCTGAGTATAAAGCATCCCCCTTTCACTTTACCTAGAGTTTAGTACGTGATGAAGTGATATTTTCTTTGTGACATTTTAACACACACACACACACAGACGCACACATTTTATTTGAATTGGCAGTATGATATTGTCCCAGGGTTGCTAGGTTTTTGTTCAAACAGCTCTGCACAGACATTCTTTGCTGAATTTTTTACCAGTCTTCTGCACACACTGCAGTATGATCCTAGAGGCACAGTGTTTTGCTTCTCTGCTTTAATGTTGTGTTTGATGTTGTAAAATGACTCCAGACACCCACCCCCCAGCCCTGTTAGAAAGCCTGCATCATACCACAGCTATTCTTTACACAACACTTCTGTTTTCCACCCTGAATGTTTTCCATCTAGATTTGGTTTCACATTTCCATTTTTCTGCTCTCCCTGAAGCAGTGCACAGGCTTGCGTCAAAATGTGGAGTCTGAGGGGCTTTTAAGACCAGGAAGCAGTTTTCCTGAAGCAGATGTCAGTGTAGAGTTCAGAGACATCGGTGAACACGTGAACGCCCGCAACAGGTGATGGAGCTTCAATAAAACTGTTCCTTTGTCTAGGGACCTTGGTCTTTAGCTGAGCTGGCTAATCAGGTCCCTTGTTGTGTGGCGCGGCCAGCAAGGGCCACTGTTCGGAACTCGCAGCAGACCTCCCGCCATTATATATGCGCGACTCTTTGGCTGTTGGACCAGTTCAACCATTCTGCCACCATCCAGTTGACAAGATTTGATGGAAGCAAGACCTTCTCATCAAACTCACTCGCTCACTCTAACACAGCAGTCATAAGAATGCTGCAAGCCTTCACTACGCTGCTGTGGCTCGGCCAGCAGGTGCAGAGTCACCTCGCCTACCGGTGTTCCACAGTTTGGCCGCAGCAATCACGAGCATGGCGTAAGGCAAACAATGGCTGCACAGGCGTGCCTCCATTTTGCGCACGCTTTAAGCCAGGTAGAAACAAGCCAGCGTGCCAAGGACTCTCCCGGTGGTCCTGTTTACAAAAGCAGGAGGTTCGGATTGGTAAGCGTCGAGATAGTTTGAGCTCCTCTGTAGCTCCTAACTTATGCTCTGGCACCACATGAAAGGTCACTCATAGAAACTTTCTCCCCTACTCCAGAACCTGACGTCTCTCTAAAACCACTTTAGGCAAACAGGCACTTGCACCGGGAAGGAGGCTGGGGCCTCTTTGTACCAGGTCAGTACTTTCATAGCGGGTGGGCACTATTATCAGTGTTTCTGAAATAACTCCAGCATGATGTCTGCTCTCAGACAGATGGAAACGACTTCATGCATGCCTGTAAGCAGTGGGGGCATGTTCAATCTTCGTGTTGTATAGCGTATCGCACCTTTTCCGCAATGCCTTTTATAGCGCAATTGCCATTTGCTCGAATCGGAAAATCATGACTCAGCCGGTTTAGTGAGGAAACATTTTCCGATGTGGACGGTCTAACTTCGGTTAACGTTTGGCTGTAATAGAAAGAGATAACTGGGTCTTTTGACCTTTGTGTTCTCATGCAGAAGCATGCCTGCGATAGTTTTCTGGACAGTTTGTGCTTGGGGCTGGTAAAAACACACTGCTGCCATTGGTTAACTGGTCGGACAGCAGGTAGTCAGATGTAAAGGACTCTAAAGCACTGAGATGGGCTTTAAAACCAGGAACAATGCATTCTGGGAACATTCTGGTCTGGAACTGGAACTGTTTTTTTTCATCAGTACTGACTATGAAATCTCACATTCAGCTGCACCACATGTCTTTTAATTCTCCATTTGAAGACCCTGGAGTAGGTCCTCTATAGCTTTAAACCTCCAGCTACGTGAATTGGTAACCTGAGAGACCGCAGTCCTGGCATACATGATAATAATGTAGGGCAGAACAAGGTCACAGACAGGAATGAATTAGCTTATTGCTCTAACCCCCATTCCCTATCTGGCTGAGGCTGATGACAATTAAACCTTTATTACCCCTGCTGGGAGCACCAGTGTAGCCACTCACAGGACATGGAAAAATGACATCAGCCACATTGAAAAATAGCCTAATGGTAGCACTTAACAACTCTGACATTGTTTTATTTCAGTGCAAATGTTGCTTTGCTCTTTGTTGCTATTTAAAAAACGGGTAGTCACATGTTAACATTGCTACGTTACCATATTTTGACTGTATTATAACGTCTCGATTCTAAAAGTAGCTGTAAAGTACAACAAAATAATCCGACAGTGACGTATTTGCAGAAGTCAAGATTGACCTAAAATAGCTGCATCTCACTGTAGGTAGCATAATTTGATGTCACTGTCACAGAGACGGAACGAGTGATACAGAGAAAGAGGTCAAGAGATGCTGGGCACAGCAGGAGCGAGAAAGAAAGAGTGCAGAGAGCAAGCAGGGAAATGGAGAGATGAATGGAATTAGCACGCATGGAAAGTATGCCGGCAGGCTGCTTGATAATACAGCTGTCACTGCGCAGCTCAGCTGATTAAGAGTTTCCATCTCCAATAGCACATTTACAGAGAGACGGAGAGGGTGTCCTGGAGAGGAAGAGATTAACTGCTAGCGAACAGGCCTACGGAGAGGGTGATGGCACTGTTTTCCATTCCCTTTTTCTCTCTCCCTCTTGCTCTCTCTCGGGTAATGTGCCTGCGCCTGCAAATGCATGTGCTGTATTGTCAGCAAAGCAGGGGGAGGCTTTCTCCTCCCCGTGTCCAAGCCCCGCCCTTAAATGGGCCGAGCCCCGATGCCCAAGAGTGAGATGGGAGGGCCTATTGTTTGGCGGCTTATATAACAGCCAGAGAGCTCTGTCTGCGAAACTGAGATCCTCAGTGAGCAGCGAGGCGGGAGGTTAATAGCTTCTGGAAGGTTCCACAGGCACACGTAAAGAGCGCGTCCTGGTACCTGCTGGAGGCTGACTGAAGAGAGCGAGGGAGAGAAGAGGATCAAACGTTTGCATTTCTCTGATAGATGCATCATGGGTGCATAAACGCAAGATTGCACTCACCTGTATCAAACAGGAAGAGAGCTCTGATATCTGAGAGGCTGGGGACTGCACCCGTTTTGTTTCTGCTTAGCTTTCTGTCTCTCATGTGGGAGTTTAACTTGTTGCTGAGATCTTGATTGACTGGATTGGAAGTGAAGCATCACACCAACTCTGACGCTGTTTGTTTGGTTCGGTTTCTCATTGTCTGAGACCCATTTCCTGCATCACATGCGAATGAGTTCTGTAGCTCTTCAGCCACATTCGCGAGAGACACCACAAGAGAGAGAGAGAGGGTAAGGGGGAACTGAAACAGAGAGGGAAAGAAGCAAAATAAGGACTGTCTCCAAGGACGTTCCATATTCCTAACGTAGGAAAACTAGCCTGCAACCTCTGACCCCGCACTCACACACACTCTCTAGGGGATAGGCTACATCAGAGCTCCCATCATGCATCTGAAGGCCATGAAGTGTAACCACTATTGTCTGGTTGTCTCATTGGCAGACGTGGAAGTGTTCAGCAAGCCAGAAGCCCAGGTAAGAGAGTAGTCTCCATTGCAGCCTGGTCTCACCCTGACTCACATCGGCACAAGAAAGAGAAACTGCGAGCCAGTATGGTGCATGGTCTCAGTGTGAGCCAAGTGTTTACGTTGAGCTGCCGGTGGATGCGTGTCTTCTGAGAAAAGAAAACCGTTCATCTCAAATAATGAACCCTGCGCAAATACATAGATATTCATTTCGAGTTAAAAATGAACTTGTTTGCTACTCTGTAGTGCTGGCTCGTACTTCCCCTGAAGTCAGAGTCTGTACACCAGTGCAGGTGTCTTCTGACGCGAAGATTAGAATGTTTCCAGTTGAAGTTCGATCCAGGGGCAAATACAGTAACAACTAGTTACTTTCTGAGGGTTATTTTTCCAATGGCTTTCAGAACAAAGTGCAAAGTGATTATGACATTACAACACTGGGGGTTTGTCCCAGGACCTTGACTAACTGCAGCGGGGTGTCTCTCATCAGCCAGCTCTACAGGTGAATTCTGAACCTTGCCTTTTCACTGCACCTGCTCTAGTATTATACCGGTGAAGAACAGAGAGAATGTGTTTTGTATTACCTTTCTGCTTGACCTGCCAAGTACCCTGCTTGGTTGTTTGTTTCCACGGTAGGTGCCATGACTGCCCACATAGTCAATTTAGGAATGGTCTATGTGTGTTTGGGCCCATGGTTGGATTATGTGGTTTGAGTCTGGTAAAACCTTGTGCTGGTGTACCTGGTCTGGTTGTGGTAAAACCCACTGGTTGGGGGTAAAACAGGAAATGGCAAGAAATATCCTCATATGAATTCTGGTTCTCAATCCTAAAAGTTACCAAAATTCCCCATTAAGGGTCAATGCTTTCTTTGCGGATGTGAAATGGATAACAGACGACTAAGGTAATAGCCTATGTTTTCAAATGATGTACATTAGACTTCAAATGAACCAGACAAAATGCGTGCCAGCATGCCGCATTCTCAACCAAACATTTGTATAGGTCTGTGTGGTATTCCTGTACCAGGAAGTATGTCTGCCGCTGTGAGAGATCAGTATTTGATTAATTTGCCAAATTACCTTTTCTAATCTGATTTGTGAGACTGGTTGCATCACTGTTTGGTAGAATCAGTTTGAGGAGGATGTGGATGATGATGATGATGATGATGATGATGATGATGAAGATGATAGATACTTTATTGATCCCCAGGGGGAAATTAGGTTGTCTTACAGCAACATAGAAAGACATCACACAAAGATAAATAAATACAGCAGACCAGCACAACACCTCATTAAAACAATCAGTCAATCAACCGATCAGCACGATCAATCGGTAGGCTTTGCCCTTGTGTTATTAAAAGTGTGAATTGCAGCAGGAAAGAAAGAGCACCTAAACCGCTCAGTGGAGCACTTGGGAGGAGTGAGACGACCACTAAAAGAGGACACGTGGCTCATCAGGACAGGGTGGAGAGGGTGCAGACTACTCTGCATGATGGCCCTGGCCTTCTTCTCCACCCTGCTCTGAACCACAACATCAAGGGGCACCAGAGCCATTCCTATGATGGAGCTAGCCTTTTTTATTATCTTATCCAGCTTCTTAAGGTCACCCTTCTGTACATTGCCCCCCCCAGCAAACAGAAGCATAAAACACCACACTGGCAACAACTCTGTGATAAAACATAAATAGCATCTTGCTGCAAACGTTAAAAGCTCTTAGTTTTCTTAAAAAGAAATGCCTGGACCAGCCTGGGTTGGAACAGCTTTAATTTGGGTTGGAGAGCCATGGTACAGCCTATGTTCATTAAAAAAAAGTAAAGGTCTTTACTTGACCTAGTTGGCTGGGATCTTGAAACAAAATTAAGGAAATTACAATACTTCTGAGATTTTCTTTTTTGTTCCTGCTTTTAACTGAATTTTGCTTATAGTGGTGAGCACAACTTTTATTGTTAAACTAGATAATCCTTAGCATTTGGAATTAGTTAAATTAATATCTGTGTAACCATCATTTAGATCTCCAACTAAGACCAATGTTGGGTCTATGCCAAGGTTTCTTTCATTTTAGATGGATTTTCAGTCTTGGGCAGGCAAAGAGACTGATGCTGCCTACATTCTGCATATAATCCAGTTTACATATATTTGAATGGTTGTGTCACATGGCTTACCATGAACAAGAATGAAAGAGCAGCACATTCTCATTACTTCCATCTCCTGCACAAACTTACCATGTTTGAATGCATTTTTTGTAAGTCGCTCTGGATAAGAGCATCTGCCAAATGACGTAAATGTAAGTGTACTTCTCTGCGCAGTTTCTTAACTGCCTTAACCACTATGCCACACCTCTGTTCCCATAGCAAATCAGATTTGATTGACTAGTAACCTTGCACATCTGTGTCTGCCCCTAGGCCAGCTTCGAGGCCCTGTTTCACTCCTTCGATGGTGATGCCACTTTCCAGTATTTCAAGAGTTTCCGTCGCGTGCGCATCAACTTCACCAATGCGTTGACTGCTGCTGAGGCCAGGGTGAGGCTGCACAAGAGTGACTTCAACGGGAAAGAGCTGCGCCTGCATTTTGCCCAGGTATGACACGACCTGCGCCCCTCCCAGTCAGGACACATGCTCTCTCTTATGTACTCCAAGAGCTGGCACAGGCAGCACACAAGTTCAATCGACCAGAGGTTTTACTATTAAAAGATGAGGCCTCTGTGTTGTGTTCAGCGGAAGCATTAATCCTTGTACAGTAGCTTCCAGGTTGGGCATCCTTGTGCAATAGCAACTTCTCTGATTGATCAAGCACCTTCTCACTGCCTTGCTATCCTGCTTTTCTAAGTAGCATGAGCATGTTAAGTTGTATGAAATTCACAAACAGGCAACCACATATCTTTTACAGCTTCAGAGTAATTCAAAGTTTAAATTGCATGTATTCACATCAATGGCCTTCGTTGTTTTAGTGTTAACAGCTCCCCACTCTAAGGAAAACCAATTTGCAATTTGTATTCCTGTTACATGAAACAAATTGACTGTGAAGTCAGCAATGCTTCTTGTGAATGAAGGGTGGGTGAAATGATTTGTATTTCTCTCATTCTTCTCTTATCTCTTCCTTCCTCCAGTCTGTACACATTGGGAGCCCCCGTCTGGAGCCTCCCAAGCCAGACAAGCAGTTCCTCATCTCCCCTCCGGCCTCCCCTCCAGTGGGGTGGGAGCAGGCACAGGATGCCATGCCTGTCATCAACTATGATCTGCTGTGCGCCATTTCCAAACTTGGGCCAGGTAAACACACCAATACTGTAAACACAACAATACACCAATACAGACGGGTGCACATTAACACATACATGTTGAGCAAACACACGGATGCAAACTGGTCCATACACACGCACTCTCATGCTCACCAGAAAGGGTATATTTCAATACTTTCCCTAGAAAACCTGTATTTGAATACAGTCTAGTTAAGAAAAGTAGTATTTTAATGCTTTCCACTACATCCTGTGTATGGAAATACATCTAAATACATCTCATGCGGAACAGCCTGTTTTTGGACACTTTCTCATCTCAGCCAGTTTTTTTTATTCTGAGTGGCAGTAGAGAATGACATTATTTGGATACTGTGTCATAGAAAAATACTGTAATTAAATGATTTCCACAAATAGAAAGTCTTCATCCCCATCCGTTTCTCCATATGGACCCCAGTGGCTGAGTTTCCCCAGTGCGATGTGTCTCACCCTCCCACCACTTTGGTCTGTCCCAGGGGAGAAGTATGAACTGCACTCTGGGACCTCCACCACCCCGAGTGTGGTTGTGCACGTGTGCGAGAAAGACCAGGAGAGCTCCAACAGCGAGGAAGATGAAGGGAGGAGCCCGCGTCCCAAAATCATACAGACGCGCCGCCCAGACTACACCCCTGCAGTCCTGCAGTGAGCGGGCCTCCGTGCTGCTACCTGCATTCATTTTTTTGCTTTACCATATCCCCACCACCAGGGGGAGCTGTTGCAGCAGAGCCCATCTGGGAAAGGGAAGCCCTCCAAACCAAGAGAGTTTCACTAGGCTTGCAGTTTATCCTGTCAGAACAACAGAGCAGGGGAGGGGACAGCTGTTTATTTAAAATCTATTTAAACCACTGCTGTCTACTTCATTCTATTTTTGCGTCTTGCCTAAGAACTCGCCAAGATGAGTGCCAGAACTGGAACTGTGCAGGAGGGACATTAATCTGATGTGTAAGAATGCATGCATGCATGCGTGTGTGTGTGTGTGTACGTTTGTGTCTGTACCACTTTGTCCAGTGAATGGACCATTCCTTTCGGATTGGGGTTTCAGGAGTGGTCTAGTTAGTTTTTACTAGTGGGCATAGAGGAAATCATTCTTATGGCAGTTGTTGGTTTTATTGAAATTAGAGAGCACACTAAATTATGATGGGTGGTGTGGTGCATTCACAATCAATATTTTACTCTTTCGCTGTTATCATCCCTGTCTCTATGCAACAGACCTACCTCTCTGCTCAACCTTTAGTGGGTAGCCATTTTGACAGCAGGGTTTATCTCAAGCACTCAAGGTTCTGAGCTCCACCATCCTCATGTGTGCTCTCAGTAGGGGAATTTCTACTATTGGAACTGGAACCAGGGAGTTTTGGTTGACTATGCGTAACTGCTACTTCAGCCCCATAAGGAAGCTGGTGCTAGCTAATAGGAAGCCGAGCTGTTGGCTGAGATATGATGTCTGCAACCAGGCCCCGACAATCAGGTTAGAGGGTTTTTCCTCACAAAAGATGATGCACAACCTATTGGGGGGGGGGAATTATCATAGGAGGAAGCACCATGACTGAATTGCAGAGTCTTGAGGTGCTGATTCCCCAGTGTAAAAACTTGTGTGGCCCATCAGCCCTGACTCCAATTATGAAGTCACCCTCCTGTAATGTGCATCAGCTTTGCTCGTGCTCAGTGTGTGTATGTGTTAGGTTTTCATGCTGTTCCTTCACCAGAATGAACTCCTTTCATGGGAAACTTGCTCTGAGACCTGTCGTAGACTTGGGGGTTCTTTTGTCACAGCATACATCATGAGTAATCCACCCCTGTTACAACAAGGATAACCCATCATTGTGCTGTGTGCAGTGTCACAGTTGTACAGGAGACATGTAGCATACAGCACATTGAAACAGGCCACTGGGTAACAATGAAGATTCTGTTTTGTGGCAGGAGATATACCATTCTGAGAAGTAGCATTACTGTGAACGGACACAATGGGTTCATGGCACAAAATGTGTCATATATAATATGGGCATTTGGGGAGAACCAGGATGCTGTGGTGTTACTGTGGTCTGGGGTACACTGTGGATTCTGAAAGGATTACTTCAATGTCAAGTGCTTGTACAATGTATCAGTCCAGAGATTCGCTACCAATTTTTTGATGACAGATTACAAAGAAATCATTTTGGTAAAAGAATCAGAAGGCCGTTTGTGACTGAAGTTCTGTTCAGTCATACTTCCCACAGGTCATGTTTGTTGTTAAAATGTATTGAAAAACAAGCTAGTTAGCTTGTTAGTTAATTCAATTTTATCTATAAAGTAAAAATGTCAGTCTTGGACCTATCAACACAAGCTAATGATATAATATTTTTACCACTTATCTATGCTACAGTATCTAGCCACTTTGTTATCTACTCTTTCATGTAATTAGGTACGACAAAGTTGCAACAAGTTCGATAATTATAGACTATTATTATGACTATTATTATTTTCTACTGTTAAACAACGTACTTCAAAGTTGTAATTTACTGTTTGCTATTTGGCTTGCTGTGTTAGCATTGTAATTATTGCTAACCACCAAGTTTATCCATGGAAGTTGTTTGAATTTTCTGCTTATTTTTACACAAGCTAACTTGTGCTGAAAGCTAAGCTACCAAAATGCTGAAAATATACCAGATGGCAGTGGTGCTGGCAACTCACTCTCGACAGGCCCATTGTAGCTGATTTGCATGTTGTGGAGCAGCACGACTACCTAGTACAAGCAGAAACCACACTGGGTACAGCTAACTACCAAGTTAGGCAGTTGCTTGTAGAAGAAATACCTAGTTATAGCAAGAAGTACTGACTGAAAAAAGGCTCTAAAAATAAAATGACATAGCAAGCTTAGTTTATTAGCATCTGTATCTGCTACTCGCTAAATGGCCACTAAACCTGTGTCTGTGCCAGAGCAATTAGATTGAATGGAATTGAATACTGAACATTGAAATATGACAGAAACGTATCCCCAACAGTGCAGTCAGTTTAATTCCCTTTTTTTCTTTTTTAGAATTTGTTTCAGATTTGATCCCATTTTCTCCCAATTTAGTAGCCAATTACACCCTCTATTTTTCATGTCAATCCCCCCCTCGTATTGCGAGTTCGCTGCCATAGCCCTGTGACCGGCAGTGACAGAGGCGAAGTATCATCTCCTTGGAGACTGCACTCGATAAGCCTGTCGATCGTAAATCCAGTACTCCAGAGCCACTCCTATACGCAGCATACTCATGTCTGGTGCCCTCCCCCCTCCCTGGGGTGGACAGCCAATTGGCAGTGGAATTGAACCCCAGTCGCAGTTGCTAGCGTCGAACGTTGTAACCGCTAGACCACCCGTGAGGCCGTTTAATTCCCTTTTTGACCTTTCGTTGGATTTTTGTTTGCCTGTTGATACGTGACGTCAGATGCATGTCTATCTTCAATGTTTATCAATGCTGATCAATGATTTTGAACCCTTTGAATTAATTACACAAACATACAAATAGCCAATGATATTGCTTAAAAAATGCTTTACTGGACTGTTGGCTCTATAATTCAATTTCAGACATTAGTGTTAATGTGCTACATAAAATAATCCATACAGACTGAAACATGTAGATTCATTCTAGTTGCCCATCTGATGTATAATCTGTGGCCTACTTTGCTGGCTCAGAGGTCCACTATCCTCTTGTGTGTTTTGAAAAATGACAAAAAAGATTTTTGGAAAAGTATAATAGAAATGATGTGCAATGTAATGGATGGTCGGTGTAATGGATGCTGCTCCCCTGTACTAGATCTGTATAAGACAAGACTGTTTTCTAGCACGGAGACAAACAGGTTGTTGTGTTCATATCACGTTCCGAGACTCTGGCCTGAGATGGCTTCAATTTTATTCATCTGAATGATGTATTAAAGGAACATAACTTTTAGTAAACCAGTGTTTGTCATTGTATTTCATGCTGGATGCCACTTTATATTTTGTCTGTGCATGTTTGCATTTTTAAATACTGATTTTTGTATCGTTAAAATAAAAACATATCTGAAAGACTGTTGGCAGACAATTCTTGCTTTTCCATTGCAATTCGATCTAGTTGTCCTGATCCCCAATCAAACCATACTAATGCCCTCACCTGTGAGCTCAATTGTTACTGCTCTGCACAACTAATGCACTGAACTATGGTATGGTCGTCCCCCACCCAGGAATTTACAATGGTATTGAGAGCCACATTTTATAAGACATAGATCTTGATCTAACCATCAGATAAACCTGAGCTTCATTAGTACCTGTCTCATAGGGTACATACATTGAACAGGCACGAAAATCTACGCAATATGTTTCTTAGGTGCGTTTACTCTGGGCAGAGTGGTAGTCCGTTTCAGCCCAATCTATCGATTAACCACACTGTCTCATGCTGAATCATTGGAGCTATTGATTAGATGTTTGTTGTTGTCCTGAACACACCTGAAATAAGCTCTGTACGCTCTTCACCTTTTGTGATAACAGCTGTATCACTGGACCGCTGCTCAGACCCATGGTAGTGTTGAGTGTTTCCTGAGAATAGCTGTGTGCTTGTACGTGAACAACACTGAAAAGGCCTGTGCAGCCAGTTTGGCCTGGGGTCATCAAGGGAACAAATTGATCAGTACTTCCTGTTCCCCACACAAGCACTCAGAGCTGACCAGGAGAGATTGCAGTTGAACTAAGTTGAATGGTAAACTCCAATCATGTCCAAATGTGTAAATGTTGTCTGATAAGGTTGCAAATGTACAATGGCTTGCTGTATATCTTAGCTTATTAAATGTGTGACATCCTAACCCAGAGATCAGTCCTTACACCAGAGAGGGTAGTTTGCAGGAAGGGAATTGGGAGTCTCCCTTCAGAGAGCTGTCATCATGGGAGGGATGTGTCCTTATAACTCTGTGAGGGCTTGCTGCTAACTGTGGGAACAGCTGTTCAAAGCCATAGTCAACATCAAACACTGTATACTCTATACTACATCTTGATATAGAATTGATAATAAGCAACACTTATCACCATAATTGTTTTCAGCTTTCATGTAATTCTGTTTATCCATGGAACTGATTTTATTGTGGTTTAAAATATCTTCTTAGCAAGTGAAAAGATATATTTCATTAAATTGCTTTGCACTTAAGAATAATGGCAAAAACAGCACAGATAATTGCCTGTGGGTTATTTTTTTTAAATAGCTAAACCTGACTCTTTAGTGCACTGATACAACAGTGAAACATAGTGGTTTGAATGCCTTATCAGGGCAATAGGACCAAAAACGTTAGCACTACGTGGAGTCCTGGAGAGCAGTGTATGAACATCCATGGCATTACTATTATACCTTTTTCACAAAAGTATATCATTATCGACTTTCTTTGGGTCTTGTCATCAATCGGGATGCTTATATAGTTGATAGCTCCCTTTCGCTTTCAATAGAAGCCATTGCGTACCCAGATTATAAAGCAGGTCTATGGGCCTTTTCGTGTAAGGATAAATACAAGTAAAATTCGCTAGCTTCACATCCTCTAGTTTGGCCAAGTAATTATCCTTCAAAAATTGAATAATGGATAATATTGCTTGTGTTTGCCTACACCGTGTTGATTATTTCCCATAGTGGAGCTACTTTTTCCAAACTAATCACTCGTAGATGCACTTACGCTGTGAACAGTAGTTGAGGAGGGAGCGTGTCTATGTTCCCACAGCCCTATGTTCCCACAGCCCTATGTTCCTAAATATGTATAATGTTCCTTGTTCTTAAATAAAGACAACTCTCTGAAACCAAGATGATCACTATTACTGCAGCAATACACGGGGGGGCACGGGTTAAGGGGGGGCAACAACACATTATGTGCATTAGGGAATGGCCATACCTGTGTTGTGGGGATGTAGGCCTGAGGGAACATAGGGCTGGGGGAACATAGGGCCTAATTTTGATGGGGGAAACATTTCTTAGAAAAATGTATTAGAAATGGGGGAACATAGGGATGTTGAGGAGACAGATTGTTCAGATGGTATTTACATCGTTATCTTGAACATAAGAAAAATATATTTGTATGTCAGCCATCGAATCTAACACATAAAACTTTCTAAGTTTTCCATGTAAATATATTACATGGCCAAACAAGAGGATATGGAGTTCGTTTGAAGTTAATTTTACGTGTATTTGTAATACATAGATTTGCATTACTTGTGAATGGTGTATATTGAAAGTGAAAGAAGGGAGCTATCAACAAACTAACCACCCGGATCTATCAATAAGACCCGAAATAAGTCCATAATGATGTCGTTTTGTTAAAAAAGGCGTAATAAATCAATTTAAGGCATTAAGGCCTTCGTGTTATTTTATGTAAGACACAGACCATGGGAATAGTGTCTGGGTGGGATTCTGTTCGCAAACTGATGTGAATTATTTTTTTTACAAGCGTGTCTTTGTCACCAAAATAATTATCACACATCATGGTATGTTGAAACTATGACCTGTTCATTAACTTCTACATGATGACACAGGATCTCCCCAAGCAAGAGGTAACATCTAGTTTCCATAGCTTTATTTTGGAATTACACCTTAAATAAAACAGGAAAATAATCATGTCACCTATTACTATGATTAAAAAGGAGAAAAATAACACACTACACTTTTTGCTTTTAGCAATAGAAACCCTCATTGAAATTGTATAAATTATGAAGTAGTTGTATAATCTGTGTATAATTGTGTATTTGCTTGTTAGATTATTGGGAAATGCTACATTTTTATTAATTTACATAAATATCTTGTGCCATTATATTGCCCCCTTGTGGTGACAATTACACAATGTTTCCCTGGTAATGGCATAATCCCCAGTTTCAGAAGATTCTGCCCCACAGCATACTTTTTGTGTGCTCCTCATACTACTGTAAAAAATACAAATAACAACCTCAACCACTTGCTGTAGTTAAAAAAAGAATCTCTCATATGTTCGAATATATATAACACTGGTTGTATTCTTTGAATAATAATGTGTTGAAATAAATGCATACTTGTCAAATAATTGCCAAGTTCAATTGACTTGACATAGTAATGACCTGCATCAGGAAATATAAATGATCAAACATTTTTGATAATTTAGTTGTATCCCACTCCCTATGTAGCCTGGCTGTTTATTTAACCTTTTGTTGTTATGGTTCTGAAAAAAAATATTTTAAAAGTCCATTTGATATTTTAGTCCATGACCAGCTCTTTCGTACTTCTGCTCCCGCTGTAAATAAATATTTCCTTTTTACTTCATTCTTGGCATGATTTTAGTTTGCTAACAAGCTAACCTTTTCTGTTCCTGGTGTTCCTCCCTCTCTCCTGAAAGGTGAATACAAAATGGTGTGATGTAGTATGATGTGTTAGGTTCTGGCAAGCTGAATTGAACCCTACAGCATTAAGTAAAGAATCTGAAGATTCATTGGGCCTCATGCAAGAACATTTTCGTATTCTTATCGTATCTTTCTCGTATTTTTTTCCGTGAGGTGACTTCTACGAATGTTCCACGTCAGATTCATCAAACGCTCGTAACTTCAGAAAACTGTCGTAAATTACAACGTAAACATGCTGAATGCTACGTCTTCTTAAATGAGTGCGCGTTCATGTGATTCGTGAATTAGCATAATTAACGCCCCAATAATGCTATATAAGGTTATGGCGTCCCGCCCCATTTTCATAGGAAAATCATTCATAACAATAGCACCGAACAGAACCAAGAAGAAAAACTGTACGAGCTCGGAGATTGATCTGAAATAAGTAACCGAAAGCACATACTATTTAAGATCGTCAACAGTGGAATTAAGGGACCTGTTAAAACCAAGGAGCGGGGAAAAAAACACTAATAGTGCAGTTAACGCAGTATCATCTGTTGCCCGTAGCATCACAGAAATAAATGTAAAAAAATGGTGTGATATGACATTGGAGTCAAAGAAACGTCTCGCGAAAGCAAGGCGATCCATGACTGCAAAAGGAGGGAGTCAGGAGGAAGTCTCCGTTACGCACACCGATGACCGAATACGTGCCATAATTGGCGAAGTTGCCTTGTCCGGTGTTGCAACGGCCCCCTGGACAGCAACTGGCAGCGAAGCACAGCCCGTGGTAACGGAAAACGCGACACTAGCCATTCGTCTGTCTATGCAAATAGATCAGTGCACTCTCTAAAGACGTGCTCTCTTCCAAGATATTGTAGTATTATACCATAGCCTCAATAGCCACAATTGAAACGAATGATAATTATATAATTATATTAATGAATTATGAATGATATTATCCTACAATTTGAAAAGAAAACAGTCAAATATAGGCCTACAATTGTCAAACAGGATACTCTCAAAATGATTATATATTATGAATTCTATCATTTATCATGTCATTTATATATTCAAACTCAACAGTTCTTCTAAGTAACGAAATAGACACAATCCATTAGTCAAAAACAAAGTTGTTTTGCTTTGGAGAAAGGCAGGCAAATTGTACGTATGACTCCTACGACAGCTTTGGACCACTCGTAAATCTTCGTACCTAAGAGAAAATTCTAAATACAAGAAAATTGTTGAATGTGGCAAATTCTCGTAAATCACTGGCAGAGTGACTTACAACAAATGTGTGCGTAAAAGTGGTTCTTGCATCTGGCCCAGTGTGTACAGCAAAACTCAATAACTTTATCAAAACCTGTTATGTTTGGATGCAAAACAAAACTGAAAGGAAAGATTTCATTCCATAGCTTACCTAAACAGCCAGCGGTTCATGAGCAGTGGATCAAAGAACTGGGTGAGGGTGGTGGTCAGGCATTCCAGCCTCATCTGTAGCACCCATTTAACCCATTTAAGTGACAGCTTTTCTAGCTTTGTGCAGCAGAATCTGGTTTTTGTAACAGTACTGTTTGCCTGACACTGGGCCATCTGTGCACTCAGTCTCTGAAGTGTCGGATAACCATGATGAGAACAGGAGGGTATTGTGCATGTGCATTTTCATTGTGCGCGTAATGTACAATACTTGTGACCAGTTTAATTCTAGTGTCCGTTATGTGTTGGTTGGATTTATTGGTTTGGGTTTTCTCTGTTTGTGGTTTATTTCTGTCTGAAATATGACAGTGGTTTTGGCACAGTATTCAAACACTTCACTGAGCCAGTTCATTCAGGAAAAATGTGACCTAGCTAAGACTGCATGGGCAGGAACTAGGCCAGCACAGATCAATCACTGTATCCAGATATTGCCCTAGTTTACACCCCATCCGTCCACATCAATCTTCTGCCAAGAATAATCTTTAAACTGATTGCTTTAAACTGATTGACACAGTCACAATTGTATCCAAAGCCATTGCCCTGTAATTAGCAATCATATTATTGTGTAATTAATCACTGTAAATAGTTCATTCAGACAACTTATTCAATTACACTTCTAGTCACTTGAAAAGAAAACTACCATTCTTAGGAGGTGCCCCGCTGATCAAGTTTTGGAGGAGCATAATTTGTAATCATTGTTTTGATAATTAATGTAGCCCCACCAAGTTGATGATGTTAGTGGTTTACCGAGAGCTGGGAAACCTATAGTATGGTATAGTACATCATGCATAAACACATATTACAAAAATATACAATTGTAGGTGTATGTCCTTCCTATACACATGTTATTTATACATAATTGTTCCACATGATTAGGTTTAAAATGAACGTTTCCATTACAATCATCCCAAGGTGACATCACCATTTCTTACAGAAGAATCATCTGTGGGCCTCCTGCGTGACCCAGTGGTTACAACGTTCGACGCTGGCCACGGAGACCGGGGTTCAATTCCCCGTCTCGCCAGAGTCGGCTCTGGCCGGGAGCGCCACCAGGGGCGGCGATTGGCTGTCTGCCCCAGGGAGGGGGGAAGGAAGCCGACATGACGTTCGCTGCGCATAAGAGTGGCCCTGTAGTACTGGGTTACGGTCGACACTTGGCGAGTGCCGTCTCGGAAGAGGCGTCAGGTCGCCTTCGTCACTACCGGTCGCAGGACTACGGCAGCGAAATCACATTACTAGGGGGGGATTGAAATAGAAATAGCAGGTCTAATTGGCTACCAAATTGGGATAAAAATGGGATAAAAAATCAGAAACAAAAATAAAAAAATATTAAAAAAATGTTAAAAAAGAATCATCTGTGATGCATAATTCTCCAGAGGTATTTGGACTTGATAAGTGTTCTGTAGCTTTCCATCGGCATGTGCATAACATCATTTACGCATCGTTTGTAACGGCGCAATTGTAAAAGAGGTTGGATTAACTTTTAAAAAATACATGTGGGTCTGGTGGGGGTTTGGTTTCATAATGGGCAATCAGAAAACCTATTTTCTATCTCTTTAAATACCAGTGCGCTAACGCTATAGCAAATTGGCAATTTCTGACATGGATGACAGTTTTGCGCGGCTGCGCCAGGAGCGCTTCTCAAAAGAGGAGAGCAAGGAGGTGTGGAAAAGTTGGCGTGCGAATCAGAGGGGGAAAACAAGGCGCACATTAATTTGTTATTTTCATGATTTGAGTTTATATTTTTAGGCCTACATTGTTAAAAGAAAGTGTTTTATTTTACCATCTCTTTTTTTCCTTATATAATATTCAGTTTGCGACAGACGAAACTGGCAATTCGCCAGCGCTAGGGCATAACACCGCTTAGCGCCGGCACGAAAATAGGGCCCAATTTGTGAATTGGCTTTTTCAAAACCAAAAGTCTGCACCCACACTGACCCTTCTCGGATAAAATTGGAAAGCTGGATAGCCTGTGGAACATCTTATTGGACTGTTTCAGAGATTTTCTTCAGGGGTTTCACAGAGGCCTGTATGCTGTACAGTTTGCAGTATTGTGAAATCATTGTCAAGGATTACGTTAAGTGTTTAGACATTAAAAATGTATTGATGAGAACAGGCCATTCAGTCCATCTAGGCCCACCAAAAAAAAAGAAATAGGCCCACCAAAAAAAGGATAATTGTCAGATTTCCAAAGCTAGAAGAGCTCATAAGAGAGTGCTTTTGTGTTTTACATTTACATTTTACATTTTTAGGCATTTAGCAGACACTCTTATCCAGAGCAACTGGCCATTTACATTTCTTTACATACAATCAATTTATACAGCTGGATATTTTTACTGAAGCAATTCGGTTAAGTACCTTGCTCAAGGGTATAGCGGCAGTAGTCTATCCTGGGAATTGAACCAGCAACCTCTGAGTTACAAGTCCAGTTCCCTAACTATTACACTACACTGCCACCTACACGTTTTGCCATGGTATCCAATTTTCAGCAACACTGTAGAGTACATGCTCCTGGGGAACTCAGCCTGTGGTACATGAATTGATAATTGTTCCTCTCATTGAAACTTCAAGCTGTTTGCGCTCTTACAGGGGAATTCATGGACGTGTTTGATGGATGCCCTGGGTGTGTGACTCCAGGTTACTTTGTGGTAGTCCACCAGTGCATCGGGCAGATACAGGTAACTGCCAAAATAAAGGAACATTAAGAGGAACAGACATTAACCAACATTAAGTGTCTTTATAGGGCATTTGGTTGCCAAGAGCCTCCAGAACAGCTTCAGTGCACCTTGGCATTCTACACATTTTTGGAGCTGTATTCGAGGGAGGTAATACCATTCCTCCATGAGAAATTCCATCATTTGGTGTTTTGTTGATGGTGGTGGATAATGCTATTTCAGGAGCTGCTCCAGAATCTCCCATAAGTGTTCAATTGGGTTGAGATCTGGTGACTGAGATGGCCATGGTTTACACCATTTCAGCCACCACACGTGCCCTGTGGATGGGGGCATTATCATCCTGGAAGAGACTACTTCCATCAGGATAGAAATGCTTCACCATAGGATGAAGGTGATCACTCAGAATGGCGTTGTTTTTATTGCCATTTACCTTGCCCTCTAAGGGGTTGAGTGGACCTGACAGTGGAGAATTCACCCCACCCCATTATATGCCCAGACATGACTTAATATGTTGCTCATTCTATTTGATAGATTGACTATGGGCATCCG